>JAGRRF010005532.1:3182985-3221128 GCA_019097615.1 Morone chrysops
TTTGACTGTGAGATTCGCTTACACAGCTGCTGTGGTAGCAGAAATAATCACATTGTTAGTTTGGAATCAAACAGAAGGGAGGTTGCCAGTTTAACTGGCAGTAAATAGAATAATTGAAGGATTAAAGAATGTAAGAAGCAAACTGGGCTTCCTGCTTGATCTGATAAAGACACCCTGTGGAGTTTTTACATTTTTTATTATTGTTAACCAATCTCTTAAACTTGGGCACCCTGGTGGGCTAGTGGTCAAGAGCATCCAAAACACAAATCATCAAGAATGGCTCCACAGTGCCGCTAGTGGCCAAAAGTACCCTGTGATACCTTTAATTTTTCTCTGCCCCCAAAAAGCTCCTCCAACTGTGGTTGGCACTGTGTTAGAGGTGTTGATTTAACTTTAAGAAAAGGTTGAAAAAAAACTTTTCAACATAACTCAGTCCAATACAAGACCAGTACAAAGTTCAGCGTCTAAACGTACCATAAAATGTAATGAAAAATACATGAAGTGAAGTAGTCACAACAAACACTGAGCATTTGAAATGGCGTAGTATACATCACAGAGCTATTTTGTTGCATTGTATTGCATCACAAGTGTTTGTATTTTTCAGGTCACTAAGTATAAGACTATTTGTTACTCTAGAGTTAGAGTTGTATTTGATTAAAGTGCCTGAGCTTCTTAAAAACTCTTAGCACATTATTCTAGTATTAATTATTTAGAGTACAGTAGGAAATCCCTTTTGTCAGATAAGAATGTAATTTTAGATCAGATCTCTTTATGATTTCATAACTTTAAATATCCTAACGGGATGTCAAGTAATTATTCAAAGGTTATACATCCTCACACGCAACACTGTCAGTAATAAAAATAATAAGGGTCATTTTATCTTCCATTTGGGTGGATCCCCAGAGTATGAACGTCTTCATCAGGACAGACTTGGCTCAGAAATCAGTGACAGAAAACATTTTCTGAAAACAGCATGTCAGCGCTCAGAGAGGAGGCAGCAGAGCAGCAGAATGAAGCCGAAATAAGTCCCGGCCAAACCAAACACAGGCAGATTCTCGTCAAGTCTGCCTTCATAATCACTTTAAACTCACCATGGGAGCAACTCCAAGAATACCACCATCACTAACACGCTTATTCGCCAGATCAACTCCCATACAGCTCTGATCTATAGAAATGTTGACAGAATAAGTAAAATGTCAGTTAGCTGCTGGTTGATGGATTGTATTTTTTATTTCGGCTCTTCAATACTTTCAACACCAGCAACGCAGCGCTTATCAGCCACAGTGATGAAGAGTGACTTGCTCCAGGCTTCCTCTTTTGTCTTGTCAATACCAAATGCCATTTAAAGTGATAATCTGTGAATTGTATAAGTGGATGTCAACTTTGATACTACAGTTGATAAAACACAACAAGGATTCAATTTAGGGCCAGTTTATTGAAGGTTTTCCATTTATTATTTTAAACTGTAGTGGTCTGTTCAGCAGTGGTTGGAAAGACACCTGCACTTGTACTGTACTTTACTACTTAAAAAGTTTTATACATTTATTGTTTCCTTCTTATTTAAGCTTTAATTTTACATACAGAACAATATTATGCATTATTATTAATTAAAGTTCTCACATACCCAAATATTTTAGGTGTTGTGTCTGATTTTTCCACTAATTGGTGTACAGGTTTTTGGAGTACAACTGTAGGCATAAAAATGGTTGTCGAATGCCTTTTGTGGCTCTAGAAGGAGCTGTGAGAAATCTGGTAACTTGCCTCAAGTGATGTCGAGTTAGTGTTGGTTGAGTTTGAAAATGGAAAACAAAAATGTGTGGCGTCAGAAAGAAGAGAGCTTACCAGACGTCTGTAGCCCACTTCTCATTTTTGCTTGATAACAAACCCAAATCTCATATTGAGATACCATGGTCAAGTTGCACTGACAACAAAGAAGAAGTCTTGGAACAAAAAAGGCAATATATCTGATTCTGTTGCATCAATATTGATCTTTTTTGAGATCAACAATGTTATTGTAGTGCAAAGCTAAATTGATGGATTTCTCATGTCTTCTTATATGTGCCTTTTAGTCTCCCATTGTTTTACTGTTTATGGATCAACTGTCTTATTATTAATTGAAATTAGATATTATACCTACGGGGCTGCATTCATATAGCACTTTTATCCAGAGTGCTTTACTATGTGCCTATCAGTCACTGATTCTCTCACACACACACAGATGGCGACAAGCTACCATGCCAGTCGATGGCCTAAACATCAGGAGCAATTGGTGTTCTGCCGGAGTTGAACCCCCAACCCTTCTGTTAGTTGACAGCCCTGACATCATGAAACTTACCCCAGTTTACCTCTGGGATTAAAGCTTTGAAATACTGGAAGCAGTCTGATCTTCACAAGTGACAAGGAACTCAGCTGTCAAAAGGAGAGTGGATTGACGCTATCAGCACTATACAGCCGAATCAAGAAAGTGCCTCTAAATGTGGTACATTCTGTTTTGGTGTTTTGTGGGGGCAGATCACAGCTTTAAAGTTACCAGTTTTCCTATCATAACTATTGTATTTGTACATACAAAAAAAACACATTTCAGAACAGTGGATTGCTCATTTTGAAGTGAAATGTCCTTTTCATTTCACATGTTGCTTTGCAGACTGGTTCGTGCATCTCATGAGCAACTGGTGAATTGAAGGTCTTCAAGCACAGAGAGGACACATCACAGATGGCTTCAAGTACAGGCATTACAGAAGGGACTTCAGAGCCATAAATGCTTCATTTGACAAGTATAATAAAAGCACAGGAATCTGTCTGGGTGGTATTGGCAGACTTTCATTGCACATGCTGTCACATGAATATCTGACCCTTACAGTATCTCATCGAAAATAGTTGCAAAGTGTCACTCAGTCACTTTGTCACTTTCAAAGTAAATTGCTTTTCCATAATTAAGGCAACATAAATAAACATTCATATGTGTCATTTTTGGAGTGTACGGTTAGCACCTCATTTCCTCAGAGCTCTGGCTGGACTTCTTTCATCGTCATGAAGCTCTGGTAGCTCTGAGTAACTGGAGATTCTTTGACCTGACGGACAGCAAGACTTTATTTTCTATATAATTATGTATTATTTCCATCTGGTCCAAGCAGGGTTTTTCTTCATGTGAAACAGCAAAAGACACCACCAACCTTTGTCTTAATTTGCATTGAACAACTAAGTATTATGAATACAATACCTGTTCCCTTTAGTAGATGTCGACTAAGAAACGTGAGCCAATTTGCTTGTTTTGTTCACTTTAGCAAAATGTAGAGATCCATATTCTACATAAAAATACCTACCCCCCCACAGGTAAACATTACATTAGATAAAATGTGCAAAAGGAAAGTAGCTCCAAAGTTGTCAAAAGCATTTGCCTCAAGTTTCCACTAACTTAGAGCATGATAAATAATTTAATATAAGCAATTTAAGGGACCCTGACTTTATCTTAAGTGTTTTAACATTTTAAATGAGGAAAAAAAATAACGAATTCAAGCTATTTCAAGTGCTTTTTGTGACCTTAGCTCATTGTTACAAAGAAAAGTATTGTTCAGCACTTGCCATGGTGCTGTGTGAATGTCATCCTGCTCACTGTTTCTAGTCACGTCTCCAAACCTCTGTAGGTGAGGGAACAGCTATCACTTTTCATACACAATGCATTATTTGCTATTTCAACTCATCTCAGTCATTTCGCACAGCTGTATGAGCCCGGGTTGTTCCCAGGTGTGAATGCATGTAACTGCGTTAGAGTGAAGCAGGGCACTACGCTGGAAAGGTAAATATATGCTCAGTCAATCTTCCTTAGATGAATGAAGGATAAAAAAAAATCTATTTGCAGTCTGAACATACAGTACCTGTGTATAATTCCAGCGTTATTCAATATGGTCAGACCCAGGAGAAAATCTGTAATTCAACTTTGATTTGGACCCATGACCAGAGCGCTAAATGAGATTCCCTCCAGGCAAAGAGGGAGATTTTTGGACTCATAAATCCTCGGACGGGCCTCTGCTACAATCAGTCAACATGGATCAATCACTGTTGGTGGATGAAAAGCAGACATCTAGAAAAAGTACATTTCTCACTAAGGAATTCTCATTTTTCTCACTGATTCTTGTGTGTTTTTCCCAGCTAGGTTTTTAGTAAGTTTCAACGATCTGAGGATCAGAAAATTGGTGCTCATGCCACAGGTACTGCAGTATGTCTTCAAAATCCCCTGCCCCGGAGGACGTATCATGCGTCTGGCGTGTATGCCAAGGCGTCTCTAATGAGGCAGATGGCTCCAACAACTCTCTCCAGCTTGACTGTGATTTCACCATGTGGAGGGGGCTCAAAGATACTTTAATCACAGAATGTGACAAGGTCCTGGAGCAGAAATGCTGAGTGTTGTGAAAGTGGGCTTGTAAATTCAACATGTCGTTTTTTACTTTTTTTTTTATTGTAGCTTCCCTTCTACCCTCCTTCCATTTTTAAATTCTTTTCTGTCAGTATTTCTTTCTACTTTCTACTTTTCCTGTTGGCTTTTTATAATTCTAGACTACTTTCTTTCTCGTTTCTTCTTTCTATCCCTCCTCTAAATCTTTGTCTTTCTGTGAAGGAATTCACACCAGCTCTATGTGTTAATTTATTCATTTCTCTGTGGTCGGCATAAAGAAATAATATGTAAATGACTTGCTTAAGTGTAGAGGGATTTATATGTGTGGGTGTGTGTGCATGAGTCTGTCAGTGTGTTTGTTATTTTAAGTCATGTGTTTGTCCTTGCACATTCCCCACATGCATACGCAGTTATTAAAAGTGGAATTTAGCCCATTAGGATGCCATTTGCAAATACAAAAACTAATTCTGTGACCTTTGATTATAGGGATTGTGTGTGTGTGTGTGTGTGTGTGTGTGTGTGTGCTTGTAATTCTTTGTGTGGACCCTTTTTTAACCTTGGGATTGAGGACATTTTTGGAAAGTGAGAACATTTTGTCTTGTTGTCACTTCATCAGAGGGCTGTTTAGGAAATTAAGACGTGGTTTTAAAGTTAAGGATATATTTATATGACATTGTGAAGATTAAGGGGACTCATGTCCCTTCTGGGGACAAAATCAGATTAACCATGAATTCTAGGGTTAAATCTTGTTTTTTTTAGTTAAGAGATTAGAGTTGATTTTAGACTAAAGTTAGAAAACAGGTTGGGTTTAGTCATGTATCTGTTATGATTACCACTAGGTTAGTGGCTAAGGACTAATGAGGTAAATGTCCTTATAAGTGTGTAAATACAATTCTGTGTGTGTAATTGATGCAAAAATAAGAACCAGTGTGAGCATTATGCTGTGAGCAAACTCCATCAATGTCTGTCAATTAACCAATAGCTCTGCCTCTTCTTTAATGAAACTCTCTCTATTTCCCCTCCAGCCAACGTCAGATTGACAGATTGGCTCTGAAGCTTTTTTGTAATACTCGGCCAAGATGTGGTCACAGATGTGGATCTAGTCCAGACTCGGGCAAAAATGTACTGTCATAAACATTTTGAATAAAACATGAGGCATGCTTGATTTGTCTTATCTTGTAAGCGGACACAGGCAGTTTTTTGAAGCTGTTTCAAAGTCGGGCAGAGTGGAAAACATATATTAGGGACGCTTCCCTTTTGATTCGCACTGCCTTGGCATAATTACAGTCTCACTTGTTTTCTTAAGGCTTAATATCCTTTTTGAAAGAGATTTTCTTTGCTTCATCTGTGTCAGTGTGGATCACAGCTTTTACCTGGATACACCTAACAAGTCCAGCACTGGCCAAAAACTTTGGAAAAAATCATTTTTTGATGAAAATAGGCAAAATGGCACAACCATGGGAGCAACATGGGAGGTAAACTCTTCTATCGGATGTACAGTTACGTTAGTCGGAGTATAAACAGCTGCATGTAAAAGGGAAAATTAGTGGACTATTCATTTTAATTAGATAGTGAATAGCATGGTAGGAATATGGCAAAACATGGCATTGTGACATACATTTCATCATGTCCGTCCTCTTATAGCCCAACATTTTAGACAGTGCACATTGTATGTGCAGACTGTATATGTGGATTGCATGTGCTGACAAATGTGAGCATGCATACCTATGCAGACACTCAATATAATATAATTAGATCATATAAATGCTGTCCACATCCATTTTTGGACTTTTAGCAGACCTGAAAGCAGATGATTACTTCAATCAGCAGTGTAAAATAGATACAATTCCCAGTACACCTCAGCAAGATCCATCCAACAAGCATGTATGAAATTCCATTTACCTCCATGTTGGAAGTACAAATGAATAGTTTAACAGTTATTTTGAGTTATTTTCACAAATTTATATCCAGACAGGTAACACAAATGTAAAACCTTTCTAATTAAAGCTACTTTTTGAGATCTTTACATTATACAACTGGTCATTGTTCCCAGTTGTTTAAATATACTGTATAATTGTACATTATATATATTTTTCAGGCTTGTTCTTATCTGCTTCATTAACTTCCTCATCTTTCATTTGTATTAAAGCATTATGGTACTGAAATTAGGTCATAGGGGTTTTATTTATCCATTGAAGATTGTATGGGCACATTATTACCTGCCGTCACCTCAAATCAGATTCACTTAATTGGGCGCAATTACTCCCCAGAGCTGCCTGGGTTCGCTATCGTGCTCAGTGGCACTGCGGAAGCTTTTCATTGTGAATAACCTACATTCTTATAGCTGCTCTGGGACTCAAATGGACTCTCTTTCGGTCATAAGCTCGCCTCTCTAACCTCTGTGTCAACTTTATAAAGATGAATTGAACACCAGAGAACAAATATGACTCCACGAACATGTGTCTCTTCCATTTCGTTCCTGCAGTCTCACTCGATTCCCCCTCTCAAAACACCCGTTGCTGTTCTCTTCTCCGGTCTTTGGTTGCCTGCTCCCTTGACGCTGCTGCTCAGGATGTTTATAGATCTGAGGGGACTGCGTGGATCTGACAGCCATAGGGGGATTCAGGAGAGAGCGACTGAAATGGAGTCCCGACTAGAGCAATGGCTATAATGGAATCAGTTCCCGTCTCTGTGGAATAATGATCGCAATTAGTGGTGAATAAAGGGGAGATAACTGAAGGAGCTGCTGCTCTTAAGAGCATGTCTCGTTTTCAGCAGACTTCTGTGAGTTTAGCACCCAAACGTGATGTATCAATTCAAAAGTATTTTAGATTAGAGTTTCACCTCTTAATTACGAATTTTAAAGTCTGGTGGTTGGTGTCTTATTCTCTGACTATAAAACAGTCAAAACACGCATTGCTCCATCCACCAACATTAGATATTTTTTCCTCTCTTGTGCCTTCAGTTTGCTTTTTACATGAAGCATTAAAAATCGACCATATAGTGTTGAGGTTAATTTTCAAAGTTACTTCTCGCTGCCACCTGGAGCTAGTAGTGTGTGAAGTTGCCCAGCTTGAAGTTGCTGTGTATCTTCAATCCACTCCAGCCCCAGTGGCTCAATCATTGTAGACTCAACACATCAAATATAGGAGGTTAATCTCAGGTAAAGGTGCAGAGAAGTAAACATAAGCATTTGATGTAATGGTGTTGCCTTTAAAAACATGATGTTTTGCGTTTGAATGTTTCATTAATGTAAGCATCCTAATACAAGGATTACCGACCAGGCAAAGTCTTCCCTGGCACCCCAAATCTCCACAGGCCCAGAAAGGACCAGGCTTACTCATCAATAACTGCTTTATGCTAATTGGAATTTATATGGTTCTTAAGAAAAGCCTTGCTTTAATACCTGATCTTGAGGCCCCGACTTCAAGAAGGGCCCAATGTCAAAACTAGTTCCAAGACTATTTTAGCTTTATGCTTAAATGCTGCATATTCCTAAATTAAAGTGTTTATTCAAAATACCACAAAAGAAATATGGTGCCAGGTAGTATTCCAGGGTAAATTTTATATTTTAGTGGATAGAGGATAGATAAATACATAATTGTATGTGGTGTAACATGTGTGCAGTTCTCTTGTTGAATTACTTTTCATTTTTACATTACATTTTTTTAACTTTACATTATTTGTCAATGGTTCTTTGAGGGGCTTAGAGACATAGGGCTTGGTCAGGACCAGTTGCTATTGAGGCCATTAATATGACATGTTTGAGATTTACAGAACAATCCTGCTTGCCTTCCGGTCAACAAAGTAGTCATAATAAAACAGATTACATGGATAATGTAACTGTTTTAGATTAAGAAGCATGAATGGATCTGGATGTAAAAGAGCCTGCAATCGCAGCATAAGACAGTCTGAGGTCATTTATTGTCAATGGAGCTGCTGTACAGTGTGACATCAGAGATTAGAGTATCTTCTGGTTTTCTACCTTTCAAAGACTCCTTTTCTGGCTTTAATGGTATTACACCACCGTGTTAGGTGGTGTTCAGCTCATCAAGACCTTTCTCACAACGTCACGTAACCTGGCAATGACTAAAATGATTTGGCATTTGGCAATCTCTCATTCAAAGCAATTACTAGTATTCATGGTTTCCTATCAGATCGAGGGAAAACTTTTGTTTCACCGTAAAAAAGCAAAACAGAAAAAAGCGGTCATTTCATTTAAGATCGGGCTGTCAAAATTCTTCTTTAAGGTATCGTGGAAAGTTCCTGACTACTAGTTGTGCTATGGCGCAATGTTTTTACGATGGTCCTTATGTTGTACATCCACAAGAACCGTCACATATGAACTTACAGCAACGTCATTCCTCTGTCTATGCATGTTCCTTTGATTGGATTTGATTAATGGCAGGAACATGCCAAGAAACTTTATTAATGAACCAGAAAAGGCAGGGAAGGACATGACTGTTGTGGGGGGAGTACGACACAATGTATTTGGTGAGAACCACTTAATGTAAAGAGGAATTTTATTGTTACCAAGATAACTCCCAGGGTACCTTAAAATGAGAAATATCCTATTTTGAATATAATAAGATGAGTTCCATTGATCCGCTTTAGTTTCCTTTGACAGAAATTCCAAGAAATTGCTGAGACTAATGGACCAATGGAAAGACAATAAAATATTCTCACACAACTTTTTGCTTTTGAATTTGCTTGTTTTAAGTTCAATAATAGACAAAATTAGGCTACATGTTAAGATTTCAGTCATATTTTTCTAGAGGCAGAATAGAAATTTTTTTGGGGGGTGGTTGCACTGTACACAGATTCTTGTTGGTACATGATTTTCCTACAAAACACATATTGTGTATAAAAACAGCTTTTTTGCTCTTAATTAACTTGGCTTGTCTGCTTTGATTTGAAAGTTTGCTTCTCTCACTCCTCCCCAACTGTGAAGAAATAGGCTGCTTGGTCTATTACATATGTTGTCCCCAGACTGTCATAGAAGCTGCTATGCCAGGTATAAAGAGCTTGGTGGAAAAACAACCTCATTTATTATTATTTATTCCTGATCATTCCTTTTCAGTGGCAGTAAACACAACACATGAGCCGGCCAATAACTGTGTTATATTTAAAGCTTAACAAGATATTTAGGGCTGACCAACAGAGTACAGATACACAACCAGAGAGCCTTAGTTGCAAAGGTCTAGCTGACATTTTCAGTTGCAAGGACAAAAGGACATCCATAGCCCAAAGTAGAGCCCACACACCTTGGTTCTGGTTTCTGCAGTCTGTCAAAGAAGAAATTAGCATCACCTGGAAACTAGTTCACAGTTTTCAGCCAGCGTGTGGGTTGACTGGCTGGACTGGATCCCACCCTCATTTGCTTTCTTTCTGTGCAGAATTTAGGGTGTGTTTTGATCAGCTTTCCAGCCATAATCTTAGCACAACAGTGTTTGGCCCCTGACAACTTTGTCATGAAATGTTGGTCTTGCTGCGTCTCCCATGTCCCAGCAGTGAGCTGCTGAAGATATCTACTGGTATTGAAAGGTTTAGATCCTATTTTTCTTTTTTTTTTTCTAACTTTATTTTGGGCACCAAGTACAGAATTTTTTTTTTCACATGGCTTTGTAGGGGAGTGATAATGTCAAATTGAGACTGATAGTCATCCTACTAACAAATTATAACCACAAAAGAAGGCTAGTAGCATCTTGATCACAGGTTCAGCCTTTGCATCGACCTCAATCACGCCCAAGGCATGTCCTTTCAATGCATTGATCGCTTGCCCTATAATGACACAGGGACATAATTCACAGTTTATTCATGTACAAAGCACACAAGAAAGTATCCCAGCAATGGCCAAGACTCGATCAAAACAGCCAGATTATTTATAATCATTTTAATTTGAAGTTTTTTATCGACTTGACACAACACACAGTGAGAAATCAATGCAGTAAAAAAGTGGAAATGACAGAAAAGGGAAATGTTTAAATTCACTTTTCATCACCTTACACTTAATGTTTTAATACCCAATTTTATGCCAATTAAACTGTAAAATAATCTAATTTAGTCATTTAAAAATGTAAGATTATAAAAATGTTATTAGAAATATGTAAAATAAAGCATAATGCTGAGATCGGACTACATTTTTTTAAATCTTTTTTTTTTGAATGACAGCTGTGTCAGATTAGGCATTAGAGTGATAAATTATTGTCAAAGAAACTACAAACTGCATCCTCTCATCAATGAAAATGCTATAGAATGATGTGTGACAGGTGTGTGCATAGGAATGTTGTCAAACTCACTACTGTCACCCAGATTTAATCTATGTTCCCAATACCTCACATTTGTTGGGTCTGGACATTACTGGTCTGATACAGTATGTAATCTGATCTCAGCAGTCAGGTTTAACTTCAAGAGAAAAGTCACCAAGACAAGCGTTCAGAATATATTATTTCAGGCATTTTGAGACTTTTAGATCACTAACCATCTATGTTACATTATCATTTTCTTCATTAGCATTTGTTGTAAGGCTAAGGTTGTAATCCATGAAGCAGATCCACTGTGCAGAGAAGGCTATGGTAAATAATGAATATTCATGTAATCAATAAAGCCATCACTGTAATCTGCAGATTAATCAAAAGTGACTCTAAAAAAGAAGAGGAAGGTAGTGATTGAATAAAGCACACAGGTTTGTGAGGGCTAATAGAATGAATGACTCTCAGGCATTTAGACGAGTCCCGTCTTTAATCAGAGTACAAACTAATAACATGTCTGCCGCTAAAGACACAGGAGGATGAAAGGCACAACACCAACCTCCTTTGTTTTATTCCATCACTCATCTCGTCCCCCGGCACATTAAGGCACTCGACGCCCCTAACAAGCTCTCCCACGACATTTACTTGGGCTTAATGGATAGAAAATGTGTGTCTAAGTGTGCAGCACATGTGTGTTTGCTTTTCTCTGATAATGAACACTATGACTTACCTAGACAGTCTTAAAGCAACATCTGAAAAGTCATGAAATCAGGGTTTTTCAATTACCCTAAGACGACCTTTGATGTACAAATAACAGCCGCACTACATACAATTAGTGCTTGGGATGACTTGTAGCTTTCTGAAGAATGACATAATGTGCATCAGTGTATTAGTAATAAACAGTGAGTGAATTTATCTAAGCTATAACATTTTTAAGAACCTGTTTTGGGCAATGCAGTTGTAGGATGAGAAGGCTCTTAATTCTATCTCTTCTGATACAGTTTTTAGCTTAGCACTAAAGGTAGCCACTGTGTGAAGCTGCTAGCCTAGATTACAGTAACAATCACAGTTTCATGTCAAATCCGTGACCACCATCCAAAGCTTACATTATATAACTGCAGCTTGCACACCACAGCAGGAGGAAACTTAGATTTATTTTCATTCAGAAAGTCTTCCAGTTGGCAAAGCGGCCAGTGAAAATGTAATTTTCCAAAACCTCCCAATCTCAGATCTGCTATCAGCCAGTGATAAGCTGGAAAGCTGTTTTCTAGGATTCCCATTCAGGAATAGAAGTTCTGGCTCCGGATTAATCGCTTTCTACTCTCTCAGATGGCCTGTGATAAAAAAGCAAACTAATTCAAATCTCTGCCGTGAAAAACCCTGGAGTTTGTGAATTAAATATGAAGAAAACCTGCCATATGGACCAACGGGTGGGCTGAAGAAGAGGCTGACAAGTTGGAGATGTAGCCAAACATTTGGACAGACAGACAGACAGACAGCAGCAGAGACAGGAAGACATTACCGGGGTGAATGGAAAACCGGCAGAGTGACACTCAGACGATGAAGCAGCGGGAAAGAGGGAGACAGATTGACAGACTCAGAAAGATGGACAGGCAGGCAGGCAGGCAGGCAGGCAGGCAGGCAGGCAGACAGAAAGACAGACAGCTGTGAAGGTCGACAGGTTCGCTTACAGTGAGACCGCGTTACCCTGGCAACGGACAACCAATCAGTCATTCACAGACCGCAGAGTTCAGTTCAGTCAATCTTTATTGTCCCCAGGGGATAATTAGGAAGGGCAAACCGGCAGACACATGGGCAGAGAGACAGAGAGGACAGACAGACAGAAGGACATGCAGAGGTATAGTGGCTCAACGCACTGCTGGATACTCAACACACACCATGCGCCACTGCTGTCATAACAACTGAAATTTAAATCCCACTTCAAAAGTTGTTACGGGAGAACATTTTGAGAGGGAATGAGTTTTTTCTGATGTTACACATGTTCAACTTTGTGTAAACTGCTGGGATAGCAGACAAAGGTGAAGAAGAAGAGCAGGGATGGGGTGGAGAATTGCTTTGGAGTTCTTGGTGCAGCCAAAGAAACATCATCAAACTCTTAAACTGTCTTAAACGGTCTTAAAATCTGAATCCCATTCTGGTTGAGAAACTGCTTCTAGGAAGAAAATAAGCTGCTCGTAGCCCCGCTAACATCGCAGCTCAGGTGGTGGAGCTATGGTTGTGTTTCGTGTCTCATTAGTATGCAAAAGATCCCAATGTGATTGGTTGTACAGGCGGTAGATTTGTGTTTACGTTCCCTTAGACATTCATAGGAGGTTTCTAACTATAAAATGGATTGCCATGAAATGTTGTACAGACATTTAAGGATTAATCCTAATGACTTTGGTGATCCTCTGACTCTTCCTCTAGCATCACTATAAAGTTGATGATGTGATTCAGAGTGAAATGTCTCGACAGCTGTTGGATGGATTACCGTGAATTTCTGCACAGACAGTTATGGTCCCCAGAGAATTCAGGACTTCAGGGATCCCCCTGACCTTTCCTGTAGCGTCACCATGAGGTTAACATTTTTGATTTTTAATGAAATATCTTCATAATTGTTGGATGAAATGGCATGAACACACATTTCTGTTCCCCAAGGTATCATTTGTTAAAACACTGATCCCCTGACTTCTCATATAGCACCAATAGTGGGTCAGTTTTTTTATTTATCCTAAAATTGGTAATTAGCAAATGTGAGCATACTAACATGCTAAACATAGTTAAATTTAGCTGTCCTTTTGGCTCTGGTTTGGTCTCCACAGACTCCCGAGAAGATATTGTTCTCATGTCTTTAGCTGTTAGATGTGGCACTACTCTTTAGCTAGTTGCTAACTTTGTCTCACATTTGATGCTGAGCAGGTAACGTATAGTGGCTTTATCAGAGTTTCTTCCACTGAAAACAGTGGACAGCTACAGGGTTGATGAGAGTGCTGAGGATAAAGTAAACAGTAGTTCAGGCCGTATAACCCAAGAAATAACCCAATCTTGATATCAAATAATACTTTGTATACTTATTTAATGTATTAAGTATTGTAGCATTTAATGTATGTTAATTTTAGGTCAGTTGCTCTGTGTCTTGCAAATTCTACAAGCTTTAAAACGTGACACTTTACTGTTCTTAAATAACTTTAACTGTGCCCATAAATGTTTATCTTCTATCTATCTCTAACATGTGTCATGAATTAATGTAGACGCAGAGAGGTCAGCAGGTTAATGTGGGATCTGACAGACAAGTCGATGAGATCAACAGCCACAATGAACCATCGTCTGTAAATACATTATCTGACCTTTCACCCTGCATCGCCTGCGGGTGTCTAACACATCCCAATGTGGCATGGAAATGTAATCCCTCTCATTAGCATGCTGATACTCTGCTGACACACACACACACACACACACACACACACACCTGCCCATCCGCCCCTCCACTTTAACTGTAGTAAGTACAGTAAGTAGAAATGTGAAGTGACACACACAGGAATACCTCCACACTAACATTTGGAGGATGTGCACACAGATGGTTCAATGAAACACACACAGACTCAGCAGCACACACACACACACTTTCCCACTTGATTAGCATGAGCACCTGTCCGCCTACAGCAGCACACGCTTCGGCATCCATGTTTACTGCTGCCATACGGACAATACACAGAGCTATTATAGCAGCTCGCTGATGAGCGACAGGGTAATTTCCTCCTCCCTCAGGCCTCCTATGAAGAGAAAAATAAACAATGCATGGATGCCTCTGGGAACTCGATCTGCACAATAGACCAAAAATATTGTCTCATTCCATTCACTGCTTGTTTTTAACATGCAATTGAGTTTAGATGGTTTTCCTACACACTTTTTTTTGTGTTCCATGTAAAATAAAAAAATACTTTGATCTAATCACTTGCTCTGACAGTAGGTTATCACCCATCAAGACCACTTTATACCCATGTTCGGGATGAAACAAGTTGTACACCCACTCCTCTCTGCTCCGGTCGCAGAGATGCTGTAATACACAACCATAACACACACAAAAAAAGACCAGAAAAAGGTTATGCACCCATAAAATATGTACCTATGAATGAGTTCATGCACATATGCTGTGTAAAACAGAATGACTTTACCCTTTCTCTCTTGCTCTTTAAAATAATCATTGCTAATAAATGATTTTATTTTAGTAACATTAGTCCTATATAAAACAGTTAAAAATTAGCCCTATCTCAACCAACTACAACATTTAAGTAGCAATGATCTAATTATATAATTTAATTATATAATATTTAATAGTATAACACACAGGGCCATTTCGCTCACAGACTTTGTTGCTGTGTGATCTAGGTAAAACTGAGAATATAGGTTCAATGTATGTTTTGCTGTCCTGTCTACAAAGACATAAGGGATGTACCTTTTGTCTTCCCTTCTCCTCCGTTTATGATGATTTCTTTTGGCTTGATGATTATGAAAAACTTGAAGTGTGCTTCAGGAAGGGAGCCTTTCCTGTAGCAAACGTTTTGTGCCAAGCTGGGGAGAGAAGGCAGAATATTTTGTTGAAGACTGAACCATATAATCATGTCTAATTTGTAATTTTGTAATGAAATCAATTGTTGGATCACTGCAACTGTATTCTTTTTAGTGTATTGTAAGCCCATGAGGGTTTCAAATCAAATCAAATTAAAAAAAACAATTAGTGCTTACTCACTTAAGTAAATGAATATTTCTTTGGCCTCTTCTGCACATGGGACATAAAGGACTCACACTAAACTATGTTTTAGCTAACTCGAGTAATGAGGTTGATGTAATACCGTACAGTGAATCTTGCAAAACATAAATAGAGGAGGTATGAATTGGAAAGAGACAACAAATGAAATAAATTATCAGAAATTTCTTAACAAGTTAAAAATTGAAATAAATCTGCTATTTTTTCCCCTTAAAATGTCCAGTGTGTTTTCCACTAGTTAGTTGATCGTGGATACCGATCGAGAGATGCTTTGCTGAAGTAACGGCGTAACACACACTGTTAGAGAGAAGTGTAACAATATTTTTGGTTCGTTATGAAATTAAGGCGGGGGTAAAAACTGATTTCCCCCGCCACAGTCTAGGTAATGAGAAACGCAGTTTTTTTGCGTCTTTCTTTGTGCTGTTTTCATCTACAGAGGCCGCAAGTAGCCTTCTGTGGTTCTTTTAATACAGACTGTTTATCAGAGGTCATGTTGCTGTCTTTTCTGTCCATGTTTCATTCTTTGCAGTGAAACTCAATTCACTCGAAGTAGCGCCACAGCCATGTGAACAACTCTGCAGCAAGTACACTGGGGATTGTGTCTTTTGTAGAGCCAGAACAAAACAATATGCCCTTCTCCACCATGTTGTTGTTAGAAAAATATATAAGGGTTTTTCTGAACACAAAGCCTTATTAAAAATAGATCCAACAGCAGCTTGTTGGGTCTAACATGATAAGAATGTAATACTACAAGCAAATAACCTATTATATATTATTTTTGCCAAAATGTACATGATTTTGAGTTCGAAGGGCCTACTGATCCACCCAAACTTGACAGGCAGATATATTTTTCTCTTTATATTGGAGCCACAGTCGTATCACATTCTTCATTTCATACCATGAGGGCAAATAATGAAGGTGCCATATTGCTACCTCAGTTGGAAGACAGATTTACGCACCCTATAAAGCGACAGTCCATGATTCTTGAAATGCAGGAGGGTGTCAACATGTCCGTCCTTGGCTGGCCAAACTCCCCCGTCGATCGAGCTCTGCATGGACGTTGTGCCGAGGCTGGCGTTTGCTACGCCTGGTCGGTTTGCTCTATTGTCAGGCACCACTGCCTCCTGGCCATTCTCACTCGTTAATCATGATTAACATTCTGCTGGAAGCCATTCATTACCGGCTACCTTCCCAACACCTGTGGTTCTGGACCCCCGACACATCTCCATCAATTCCCCCTTGCTAACAGAGAGGATAAAAGGAGGCAAGAACAGAGGGCGAGAGAAAAAAGAGAGGAGGAGAAGTAATCACACATCTATTTAAGTCGTAAATGGTTACCTAAGCTTTAGTTTTAGATTGAAGCTGACAAAATCTATTTTTTTTGTACTGTGTGTTCATCTTTTACCATTTTCATGTACAAGTGTGGCAACAATTTTACCTTTTTACTCACAGATGTTGGAAGACTTCACTGTTTTCCCAGAACTATTTTGTTTTGAAAAGCCTCTGAACACATCTGTCATGGGAAAACAAAACTCTGCACTGAAACCCAGAGAAAAGGACATCTGGAAGAGAAATAAAACTCCTTTACAGACTGTTGTGCAACTAATAAACTCTAATAAAGTACTTTGTGTGGACTAGGGGTAGTGGACAAAATCAGGCATCAGGGACATTCTACAATTTTCAGGCTTTTAGCTGATACTGTCACCCTGAATGACTGATAATAAGTCAGTGTATGTCAAAGTTGCTCAATAACACTCAAGATGGGACACAGAACAGAGATTTTTAGGTCCGTGGACACCTCCAACCTCAACTTATAAAGACAGACAGGTAGACAGGTAATGCAGACCGACTCCGACCAACAGACGACTGGTGACAGCTTCCAAATGGCTAAACTGACTGGCTCTGTAGTCTGGTTTAAATTTCCTGTCAGTCCATTCATTACTGCAGTTTGATTTGCTGTTAAAGCAAATGGAATTGCTATTTTTATAGTAATAATAATAGTGAAATTACATTGTGACAGTAACTGAATCTGCATTTCCCCTTCAAGGCTTTTAGTGGGTTTACTTATTTACTTTTTTGCAGCAGCAGCAGCAGGCCGTGAAAAAGCCCTTAAAACCCACAGTAGACTGTCTGACTGCTGTTTTGTGTTGAACAGGCATGTCCACTAGACTCCAAATTTTGGTGCATTTCTGTATTTCCTTTACGATAACTGAAGGGTATTTCAAAGCCATCCACATTTCCATAAATATAATTATATTTCAAGTGTAACTACACCCTTCGATTCTGCAAGCACCCTTTCTCTCAGCAATTTAAAAAACTAAAATGCATCAGAAACCTGCAAAAGACAGTGACTTCAGGGGGCCGTGTCCTCAACACCTACCGGAGTGCAAAAACAGCGAGCTGGTAGTCAAACTGGAAATACAGAGCGTCCGCTGGAGCTTTTGCAGTCACTAGAAGCACATTCTTACCGTTTGTGAAAGTTTCTGTGCGGTACCTGTGTTGTAGCTGAGCTATTGGCTCAATAAATGTGTGCCTCAACGACATGAAAACACATGAAAAATAATTAATTTGACTTCAATCAAACAACCAGAGTACAGAGACATCAAGGAGACGATCCCCATAATCAGAAACCCTATGATCATCCTCACTGTGCCTCCGGTTGTGGTGGTTACATTTTGGCATCATCAGGTGCTGAAAGCAGAGTTCTTCAGGTGCAGCTAATTGGACTGACAAAGAGGATGGTGATTAGTGATTGGCTCCTGTGTGGGTAGGTGAGAGATGAGGTAGCTTTAGGCCTACTTGACTGGATGAAGTGAAACAGGAAGATGCTGCCTGTTAAATGTCACTGCTTCAATGATAATAAAGGAAAGAAGGAAATGAATGAATAGCAGAGGTGTCACTAAAACAGAGTGATGAATTAAGGAATAGGATAGAGCAATATAATTATGTATAATCCTGTTGGGATATTGGTGTGTGATGGAATACTGTCAGTTTTTGTCTGTTTTGACACCAAATATGCTTTTTACTTTAAGAAAGGACAGCCTGTAGACTCAGTTTACACCTTTTTGGTCTATAGAAAATATTTTGTTTAATTATATGTTGTATTGTTTGTATTTTTTTGCATATTTCTTATAGATCAATATGCAAGTCAATTTTCATTTCGCTTCAAAAAATAGTTTCTTGTGACAGAACGAGGTCAGAGTTGGTAGCAACTGTTATCTGTTCAGTTTGTTACAGAAAATAAACAGGATTATGTGAAAATAACTCTTGATCTGCAAACTGCAACTGCAACTGCAAACAATTTTCCATCATCAAAATGTTAAAAAAAAGTTTTATTCTCCAGCTGGATACACTCCATGCACTGGCTGACCCAGTAGGTCAATGGGTTTTTTAGAAACATGTCAGTTTTTTGAGAGGTGACCTCTCACAGTGCACACAGGTTGCACCTTTTCACTCCTGCATATGAAAACACTCTCTTTGTTTCAGTCAAACAGAAGATGAGGCTGCACATTCAGAATGGGTTTAATTGGTAGGTGTGTTTGACGTGTTTTGCCCATGAGACACACTGTTTGACACCTACTCACAGAGTAATTGCAACAAAGTTCTCAGGGACTTTTTAAAACCTTGGCTTGGTGTCTTTTATATTGTGGAGATGCAGACTCATTACTTTAGGCCATGGTTTGTTAATACAAATATATAAAAATAAAAACAAAATTTCCAAAGAAATGAATGTGGAAGAGAGCATTTACAAGAAGATGGATTTTATCTGACTTGATTTGAGTGGGGTAGAGGTGAAGAAGGGAAGACTAGTAGGGGGGTGTGAGGGGGGTGGGAGTACAGGTAAGTAATATATGTAGATAAGGAGGGTAGATCTCTGGTAAACTCCTTTTATCTTACTATTATTAAAGTATATTATATTATTTTATTTGTATTCATTTTATATATTTTTTATTTGTATTTAAATAGTTAATTCTACTTGTTTGATATTTTATTTTGATATCACCTGTGTGACTATTACTTGGTTTCCACTAGTGGCACATGTATTATTGTAAGGACTATGAAAATGAGCACTGGATGTACAAATGTAGGAAAACAAAAAGTTGTTTGAGAGACTTGATTTGGTTATAGGACATCATGCATACTGTGGCTGCAGCTAAATATTGAGACAATACCAGACAAAAAAGAGGAGCCGAGGCATTTTATTACAGCATACACATGTTAATAGTTCCACCCATCCATCCATCTTTAATCTGTTTTTAATGCTTCTTGTCTGGGCCACAGTCACGGTGCCAGCAGGGCAAGCAGAACAGCAGGCATCCTTTTCCCCCGCAGCCTCCACCGGCACCTAATACATTATACAATAAACAATAAACACGGCAATGCTATCCACAAACTGACAGCACAGATATATTTTGAGTTGAGCGAGATTGTGCAGAGGTTTGCACTTCTCGGATAAAAGGAGAAGCAGAACAAGAACTCTCCAACAAGTTCCTGACAATAAAATGTCATTCTTTTGTTCTTTTTTTAAAACAAGTTCAACACACTCGCTCGCCTCGTGGCGTTCACAGAAGGATAAAATCTCTCATTTGCCGTGCATCCCGGAGCCCATTATTACCTCCTCTGGGCAGAGGTAAACCAAATGAGACACATTCCTGTACATACCTCTGTGTGATCTTGGGAAGAGAAATGGAGAGAAAGTGCTGATGTGGGGAACTAAATGAATCCTATACATAACAGCTCTCCGGCCTCTGAAGGATCTCTTGTTCTGTGCCAGGAATAATAAGTTCTATTTACAATGTGTTCAAGGAGAAAGAGTTTCTACCGCCTCTTAACCCCTGCAACAAGACTTATACAACTCTTGCACATAAACCTGTATAAACGCTCCTAGACCTCATTAAGTTGATAAAAATCTGGAGAGAAGAACACGGCACATGGGTTGGTCTGAAACGGTAGAGTTGTTGTTTCACTTTTAATCACTACAGTGACACCCACTACTGCCTCGGTGGTAGCTCAGCTATTTTAAAATACCAAACCTAATGGCTGCTTAAAGAACAACAACGACTTAAGAGTCGGTTCCACAAATCATTTAAAACTGGTCTGACTGCAGTGTTGGTTGAATCTCAGTTCTGCTCTCAGATCCAATGCAATTTAGACAGTTTCACGAAAATAAAGAATCACTTACTCTTAGCCTTAAAATGTAAGCCACCCCACCTTCCGGCTAAGTCTGTGCTGATGTTTCCATGGTAATGGATATGAAATCATGGATGGTAATTTCTTGCTTGGTTTGCTAACAATGTTGTGCAGTGGGTAATGAGAAGAGAGAGTTCATACAGAGCGCAGTAACCTGTTGGAAATATACAGCCATGAAGACACAGTCAGACAGACCAGAACTAAAATTTTCCCTTGGTCTGACCCAAATGAAGCAAACACCAGGTGTAAAGAAGCTCTGCTGAAGGTCTGTCTCTATGCTACTGGAACAACACTCTTAAATGTCAAGTGAAATCTCCCTCTAACTGTTGAATTCTTTCAGAAGACATTTGCTGCTGGAGTGAACAGAACTTTGACATGGTTGGTTGGTCAACAAAAAAGTCAAAATTCACAGCAAATGAGTCCCACATAAAATATCCAAGAACTAAACAGCTTAGATTTCCATATCTCTAAACCTGGACCTGAGCTCAGAAGTCAGACTTAAGTCACAAAAAACAGGACTTTAGGTTTTACTGCTGTGAGACTCACTTTGGACTTGACTTCCTAAACACCTGACTTGACCTGAGAAATTTCAGAGCAATAAAAAAATAAGAGCGCATCCGTCAGATCTTGCATATTTAAACATCTGACCAATGCAGGAAAAGAAGCTAGTTTTAGCTATATAAAAATCTTTTTAGTGACTGCTGACTTGACTTGTACACAATAGAAAAACTCTCTGCACAGGTTTTTTTAGCCCACAGTGCACTTTGAAAGATCCATCAAATCCACAGCTTCAGCAACCAGTAATTGATATAATCAATAAAACCACATTTTCAAGAGAGGGGAATAGTACAGTTGCAAATTAAAGGAAGTGAAGAGGTAATTTGTCACCATAATATTTGCCAGAATAATATAACTACTTTGTCATTTGCTTTTTGGACCAGACTTTAACATGTTTTAGCCTCGGAAGCAGAAATGTCTCCAGAAATGTCTCCACTTTGTAGCTAGGCAACTTCATTTTGTACAGCACATTTCATTACTGTTGCTTTACATTATAGTGTACACAGAAAGACATAGAGTCATGGTGTAAAATAAAAATGTATTAAATTATTAAATTACCAAATTAAATAAAACTGGCAAATAATTAAGAAGGAATACAGCTTTAATAAAAATTAAATAAAAACGCTTTCTCATAACTGAAAACAGCAGCTGGAGGTGGAGGTTGATTCCAAAATGGAGAACAGAGCCAAAAGCTCTGGTGAAGGACTTTGTTATTGGTCAAGAATTCCAGAACAGTCCATGGATTCTGCCATTTTGTCCGTGGTTTTGCTGAGGGCCAGTTTAAACCTTTCTCTTTGCTCTTTTATATTCTTGCGACATTCTTAAGTGGACATTTTTTGGTGATTGAGGGTGTTGTGCCCAGCAGCTGATGTACACTCTCTGCATATTTCTGATAAAGGGAAAATGCCTCTGAGGGGACTCCACCATTTACAGCAGGTTTGGGGATTCCAGTTAAAGTGGAGGGGCGGATGGGCAGGTGTGTGTGTGTGTGTGTGTGTGTATGTGTGTGTGTGTGTGTGTGTGTGTGTGTGTGTGTTGTAATGAGTGCAGCTGCCCCGGGCCCTGAGCCCAGAGGAGCACAAAACACAGAATCAAAATCACTTCATTCGACAAGCACAACTAATGAAGAGTTTCATTGCAAAAGAAGACATCTGCCATTTGAATTAGTGTGAGCATTTTGCTTTTTCTGCACACATTTGTAAATCAATGTTGAACACAACTACATGTCAGACTTAATCGCCAGTTAGTTCCACTTTAGCCACCTTGACTTTGAAACGTTGAAGACCCAGTCAGGGAAAGTCGTAAAATTCCTACTATAGTAATAATTTTGTGACACTTTTTCTTACCAAAACAGTAAATCTCTCGTTCTCCCAAGTTCCACCGAGAAGTCAGATTAAGAAATATCACCTCAGGTGCTGTGAGAGATCCTTTTTGTGGACACTGCAGGGCAAAACAAGAGCTTGTGTTCAGGTATTGCATGCTGGTGCGGTCTTACACCCAGAGGTGTAGTGGTGTCTGCAGAAGTGGGTATAATCTTAATTTATGCCCCCAGCGCTCCCTGTCCAGAAAAGGATAAACAGTACAGATGTGCAACACTCTTGCATATTTAGCTCAGAAAATAGGAGTAGTATTTTTACATTGTTAATGTCTGCTGCTCGACTTCAGGGAGTAATGGTCATTATGAAATTAACATTAGCAACAAAAGAGGTCCAGATTTCAGTCATCTACTGGTCCACAGACTATAGGGTAAGACAACTATAATTATGCATTTTGAGTAAAATATGCCTTATTCCTTACTCGACAACTCATGAACACTACTGAATTCTGGGCACCAGAGGGGATTTAGAAGTAGGTCCTCCGTATATCTGCGTAAGCATTACACCACTGCTTCCACCGAATGCACACAGCATCCAACCGACAGAGCGTCTGTTCTGCAGCAGCCACATTTAATAAATAGTTTAGAGTTGTTTTGCCAACATCTGTTGTGTTTTACCAGCATAAATAAATGTTTGCAGCTCATTTTGATGCAACAGATGCTTTCCGCCTAAATTGAATATGACAACCCTTTGTTGCTTCACACCGTTCGTCATTAATCATTTTAAATGTCACTATAGCCAATCTCACGGTACAGCTGTCATTAACCTGTAGTCTTGTTTATTTTGTCTGACGATGTTGTGATCAGTAAATAATGATTTTACCTGCAGCTCAGCAGTGAGAAAGCTGGTCAACATAATATGTATGAGCCACAATCAAATTTCATACCCTTTCCTTTGTCTGACAATAGGAAAATATGTAAATGAGAACAGCTACAGTTTGTTGACTTACATAGAGTATAGCTGATAACAGAGTTTATCGTAAGTTCATCATCACCACCTTCTGCTGTGGCACAGAAAACAGATCGTTTTAAGCTTTTAAACACTCAATGCTGCTGTTTCTCTGCAGCGAAACCGCCGGTATGGTCCTCTAAGATCGGCCTTCCAGCTCAGTGTTTCTTCTTCTCCCTGCTGGATTTCCCATAACACCTGTGGAAGTGAGTCGTGCTCGGAGTCCTTGTCCTACCTGCTGTATTTACCACCAATGTTGATTTACAAGGACATCAATACTCCACAGCATGGTAATGCTCTCAGCTGAGATTTACACTGATGTCAATACACAATGCTAATGAGCTTGGGTGATTGTTTACCGACAGCATGTCATGACGGCTTGCAGGAGATTATTTCAGGGTAATTTATCAAGGTGTCCTCTATAGCTAAACAGTCGAAGCAAGACAGTAACACTGTCAGGGTTTAGGTTCAATTCCCTCCGTGTAAAAGTGTTTTTGCTGCTGGAGGTTCCAGCCTGTGTGGACGTGCCCATGAGGCTGTAGAGCTTTCATTAAGCACTTCTTGAACTGTACATCTGAAATGCCTAGGAAATTAATTTCTAAAGGTCAGCAAATGGTCCCAATTTGCTGCTCTTGCAGCTACTTTTCAATTCAGTTGCACTGGAAGATTGATTTTCCATTTCACATTTTCCTGCAACAGAGAGTGCTGCTGGAAACTTCTCTCTCGTTAGTAGAATCACCTCACTGCTTTCCTCAGAAAGCTTGTCATTACCATATGTAGATGGTATGGTTGTATCAGGTATAACTACTTAAAAATTACATTAAAAAGATATTTGGATTAGCGTGATGAACATCTTCTGACATCTAGAAACATTTTAATGAACCATATTTTGAGCCCACGAGTTCTCAGACTAAAAGATGATGACATTTTGGCCAATTTAGGTAAAGCACACGCTGTATCTGACAGAATGTCAGTCCGTGGGACGAGTTTACTTCTTACCCAACTCCCCCGACCCTCATCTATCTGTGGTAAGCTGAGGGCTGTGAGCAGACAGGCAGCCAGTCCCATTTCCATTTCAAGTCTTTGGTATGATTTGGCCTAAAATGGAAACATTAGCAGTGTCAGCACACATGCTGAAATTTACACAGTAATTGGAAAATTACCTTCCAAGATACAGAGATACTTGTCTTCCTAGACAAATGTCATCTGTGGACATCCCAGCGCTAAAAACAGGAGAATGTGTTTTTGTGTGTGTGTGTGTTTGTACATATTAAATAAAATATTCCTGCAGCGTTTGTGTTATTTTTCTAAAATACATATTAGATATTAGATATTTGAATGCTATAATAAAAATATGGTAGTTTTGGACATAATTTTGGAAATAGATTATATTGTACATGGACTATTTTCCTCTTTTTAATAAGTTACCTGTTAGTGTTGCAAGCTGTCTGTCTCTCAAACTGCGGGCCTGAGGGCCATTTCCGGCCCTCTGTCCCCCTCCCTCCAGCCCACAACATGATGTCAAAAATATAATATAATCCAGTTCACAAGAGTATTACTTTTATTATTATTATTATTCTAGTTGTTTTGCATCAATTCAAACTACCCCTTCATTTACAATTAAAATAAAAACCCTTCTGTTTTAAAAATGTATTTAATTTGGTGCAAAATAATGGCAAAGGTCTACTAATGTGTACCATAAGTTGAGCACGTTGTGGGTCTTCATTTGTTGTTTGGCTGTAAACAACCAGATGGTATAAAATGCTTTCTTAAAAATGTATAGAAACTGCTGTTGGACTTTTTTTTGTTAAGTGTGATGTTAGTAATGGAAATGTACGAATGAATAAAATGGAACGAATGTAAAGTTTGTAATTGTTTTCTTTTTGATAATTTTAACTTTGACCAAATAAGTGCACAAGTCAAAAAAGCACATATACACTAATTTCTTGACAAACAATTTTCAGACATTCGAGGTCAGCAGTAAAAGAAATAAAGTCTTAATAATATGACAATTTAACTTATAGCTGTGATGTTTATGAAACGTGCCCTCAACGTTCCAAACAAGACATCACAGTGTAATTTGCATGCAGTGAGCAGCAAGGATAATTATCTCAGTCATTTGGTCCATAAGTTGCGTGCACCTACACACAAATAAGAAACAAAAACACAAACACACGCTACCCAGTGGCAACAGTCTAATTCAAATCTAAAACCCCACACACACGCTCATGCACACATTCCCCGACTGCGGTCCACTGGTAAACAAAGCTATCATCTCCCATTAGCATCCTGTTGACCTGCTCATATCTGATATTAATCAGGCGGTGATTATGTGATCAAGTGAAGAGCGCTCTCCTGCCAAAACCAAAACAAGAAAAAAAAAAACGGGCTCTCTTGGGGTTTTTCAAGGTTGCTTTCCCAAATGTTATCTGATTCTACATTATCGACTGTGTGTGATCCAGGCTGTGGTTTTTGTTCAGCACTGCGCCACTTTGCATTAATACACTTTTTACACATATGCAGTTACTTGGAAAGTAACTATGTACATTTACTTTAGGTACTAAAAGTTTTGGTCCTTTTCTGACAGGTAATACCGGGATATAGTTATATATTGTAATCAGCTACAATTATCTTTTAGTTACTTTCTAGATTTAGACTGCACATGAGCGACTGAGCTTATAAAACACAGTGCATCGTTAAAGATTAAACCAGCGGTTCCTAGTAGAGCCTAGTTTGTGTATTTTCCTGTCACAAAGGTGAAAAGACATTATTTCACTGTGTCAGTAACAACTGAGAAATGTACCCAAATGTTGGTCCTGCCCTTGCCACGCTGTTGTTTTTTTTAAAAGAAGGTCTTTAATCTTCTTTTCAACCTAATTTATTGACTCTGTCTCCATCCTCCTGGCCAGCAGCAGTTAAATCCATCTTGGGATCCACAGTTTATCTTTTGACCGCCCGAAACAAAGTCAAAACAGTCCCCTTCTGCAAGGTTTGTGTTGGGTTTCAGTCCCAGTGCTGCCCTCTAACTCCTAATCTTTATTGGCTCTCCAAACTTAAAATATCATAGTAAAATAATCACATATTTCATAAAAAAGCAATGGTTAGTGACTCCATCAACTATTTTAGTTTCATCTGATGAACATTTCAGGTCTAAACTGAACTCTATAGAAAGTAAAAATAGCTCCACCTCCAGCCGCTGTAACAGTAAAATGCCTCTTTCACATCAAATAACAAGCGGAGTCAACATGGCCATGGCCCCCTTATACAATTGCTGCTCCCCCTCGTGAGTCACACAACCATATTATGCTTCATAGTAATGAGTCCTGCATGCATAATATTCTATTCAAATTCATTTAAATGGATACATTTTTCAGAAGGCTTCATGTGAAAGAAAATAATAAATGTACAGCCAGTGGCCCATATGAGGAATATATGGGGGCGCCATCATTATGTGTACATTATTCTGCATAGTGAGTACTTTTACTGTTGCTACTTTAAGTACATTTTGCTGATGATACCTGGTTTTACTCAAGTGAAGCACTGAATGAAGGACTGCATTGCACAGGTATATATATGTGTATAGCTGTGGGATCGGCTTTCTAATGACATTTAAAGACAACATTGTACTCTCCATTTGAGTTATCATGTACAGTAGTAATGAGCCCTAATTTCATGATGAACACTTTCATCCCACAATCAAAACACTTTTATTCTCGTCCCCTGTTTTTCAGAGCAATTCCACAAATAAACCTTTTTTGAAAAACTATCGGTAATCCAATTTGATTACAGTGTAATCATGTTAGATGTGATCCACTGCTCACCGCTGCTGAGAGCTTCATTTTGTTTCACTGATTCAAAAGCCTCTCATCTTCCTCAGAGCACAACTGGAAAGGGACACCACTCATGTGAGCATGTAGCTCTTTATTCCTACCTTAAAAGGGTCTTAAGGGTTGTATTTTTTTACAGTTTTAAGAGGTTTTTACCCTCTTAAAGCATGTCTACTTCGATCTCTGTCTTTCTGTTTTTGTTTATATGAGCATATGTGTGTGTGGTGTGTGTGCATATGTGTGATATTTAATTAACCATTTTTAGAGCTGTACAGCAAATTTCATTGTACAATGTATGAGGACAATAAAGACATTGCAATGTATACATAAAGGAAGACCATATTTTAAAATCAATGTCCATTTTAAAAAGGTACACATTAATGTTTTCTGGTGAATTTTAGGTTTTTCTATATAATAAGAGCCCTAACACAATCATAAAAAAACAAAGTCATCACATACCATTCATTTGTCTCATATTTGGAGTAAAACAAATACGTTATAAATAAATATCTTTCATTTGTTCTGAAATATTATTTCAAGCACAATCCCACCCATAATCATCTAAATATTTATTGAATATTAGAACAAAGACTTCACCTGGATATTTTCTGGAAGGAGTACCTGTTTCTTACAGTTGCACACTGTACAGCAGTGAGTCTCTACTTGGATTTGGAATTTACAAAAAAATAGACAGATCCCAGAGCTCCCTAAGCCTTCTATTATTAATTCTTTCCTCGGCCTCTCCCTTGGCTGCAGAAATCCTCTTTTTCTCTCAGAGGCAAATTCTGCTTTCACCAGGGCGTCATTCTGTGTGCGTTGCTGCTGCTGCTTTGTGCAACATAGGCTAACTGAGTCCAAAGTAGATGTTTTTATACAACAAAGTTAAAAACAGGCCCACCCCAAGCCCCAGGCAGGTACTTTTTTATCAGCATGGCACACTTTTCTGTAAGAAACTCAGGCTGCCAAGAAGAACTACCCCTGGAAGTAACACACAGTACGGTGCCTGCTCACATTTATCCTCTGACTTACACAATATAAGTGCCTTACATCAATATTGCATCAACAAAAGAATCATTCTGCTATAGGGAATACGGTTGCTTTTCAAGTTAGGATGGTCACACTGGTAATAAATATTCATGGAAGTAACATTCATGCTGTAATATGGTTAGTACGCTGTTACTGTCTTGCAAAATATATAAGCCCTCAAGCAATGTCTTTGGGGTGAGTAGATTCTGGGCATTTATCCACTGTTATATTAACACAGTATATCAGACATTGACCAAAATCTTGGATCAGCAAGAAACCTCGAGTCTTTCAGGCACTGAGAGAAAGAGATCTTTAGTTTCTTTCGCACCCGGTATGTTGTTCTCCTTAACAATACCAGACACGCTTTGAAAGAGCCTGGAAGAACTTGCTAAAGAAACAACATGGATTAACATTTCTGCATAACATACACTGCAAAAGATCGATTGTATTTCCAAAGACAAAGTTTTGAGGAATTTAGGGAATATTCTTGTTCTTTTAATCTCAAACTCTGCTATACATGCTTTGCTTATACAGTCTTGTGCTGACAGCTGCAATCTGGCAGGCTCTTGAGCGGTTTTCAGAGGCTCCCAGCAACACAGGAAAAATGTTGATTTTAAACTTACACTGCAAAAATGCTTTGAATAAATTATTCTTTATTTTAAGCATTGTATACTTGATATGAGTCCTGTGACGTATTATCATTTTAAAGCTCACACTTTTCTTTTTTTACCTGCATCTTTACTTTTTTATTCTAGTGGTGTATTAGTGTTGGTTTTATTTATTGTTCTCGCTTCATAAGTCCTCATTTTTAGAGCCTGGATGGACTTTTATCGTTCTTCTTCTTTTTTTATCATTTAGTTGTTTTTATATTTTTGTCAAGAGGAATGCCTTGTGTTTTAACTGCAAACCGAAAGAAAAAGAAAGTTCTAAAAATAGTATTTTCTGATGAGAAGTGAAAAAGAATGTCAATGAAGTGAAAGAACCTGGAAATGAGTGTCTGCATCTTGAAACAACTTGAAACTTGAAAGAATGAGACAGGTTGTTGCACTAGAATCAAAAAAGAAAGTTGATTTGCATTGAAATAAACTAAATTATTCTTACCGCACTGACACATTTGTTTCACTGGTTCTTTTAGAAAATAGTACAAAGGGACTCGCATCACAGACAGGAATGACCCAATGAATCAAGTTACTACTGTGTATTTCTCAGGCAAAGCTGCAACTTTAATGAAAAGGTTTTGCAATAATGTACATCATCTTATCATCTTATTGGACAGGATTTCTTCATAAGGACAATACAAAGATGCAGTGTAATAAAAAATCAATATGGATTTGTGGTGTAATGTTCATGTACTGAAGGGTTTCTGCAGTGGCGAGATGACACCAGAGGGTGGCAGCACTGTGCTGCAGTGCCACCAGGAATAGGATCACAGGTACATGTGTGTGTGTGTGTGTGTGTGTGTGTGTGTGTGTGTGTGTGTGTGCGTGCGTGTGTGTGTGAGAAAGAGACTACATAACTGAGATTTTAAAAGAGAAGTAAGTGCAAAGTTGTTTTTCCATCATCCAACTTTTTCCCTTTTCACACACACACACACACACACACACACATTCTTGTATAGTTATTCCCATGTGTGTGACACTCTGTTTGGGCAGGTGTGCCTAGATTTATGCACCTTCTGCACCTCCATTCATACATATTCTTGCACACTGGAGCATTAATACATAAACAAACACCCTCCTGCAGGATTGATACGTTACAGGTAGGCTGTCGGGTCCACGAGCAGCACATCGGAGAGAGTGACTTCTTACACTCTGACACATTCACATCTGTGTACTGTGGCAACAGACTGACACCAGCACACAGCCACAATACACACACCTCTCTCTCTCTGTCAGCCACCTTCTCTCTAACAGATGGGATGAGGAGACGGGGCCGTTTGCCAGATTCGGCTTCCAAGCTGAAGCCTGACAATCTGATAGGTGTCAAAGATGAGAAATATGGTGAGGAGAGGGTAGTGGAGGGACACGACAGAATGACAAAGGAGAGGAAAGACAGATCAGAGTGTAATGTCAGGGAGAGTGAGAAGGGGAAGAAAGATTAGAAGAAAAATCATCTGACTTACAGTTAGCTTGCTGCCTCATGCTTTGTCCTCATCATTGGAGTGTCCTCTCTCGTAGGCTTCTGATAAAGCAAAAATCTCTGTCTCTTTTCCAAAAATTATTTCATGCATCCTATTAAATAGAGGAATATCTTATCTTATGAATATTGCATCAGTGATGAGATTTTTCTGATTTTAGGAACTTTTTCCTAAATATTTAACAATCATACATACCAAATAGGCATCTTTTTTGTTAAGTTTATATCTTAAATAATATCCTAGATTACAGAAATAACAATTTAATTAACAGAAATTACATTTTTTAAAGTTTTCTTATATTTCTTAAAATCAAATGGGTATAAAAGATGAATTACCTTCATGAATGTGAATGTAAAGCTTAGGATAATGTCACCCCTGCAATAAAAATGTCAGTGGTGAAAACCAAAAAAATTGGCACCACCAGTGGATTAACTCATAGTGATAAATAATAAATCTGCATGATTTCTTTGCACTATGTTCCCCAGATTTATTTAATGGGAACATGGTCCTCAGTTCTAGGGTTAGGGTTAGGGTTAGGGGGGTTAGAGAACTTCAGACACTGGGAACATAGATACACTCCTGCATGTTCTTGCTGGCTGGCTGAATGTTAACAGTTAGCTTGCCAAATACAGTGGTTTGCCAACAAGCCCTGCAGTGTGTGACCGAGCTTTTTGAACAACATAGGAATTTACTGTGTCACTCTCTGGTGTGACCGGGCCATCAGCTGAAACACTGTGAAATATTTGTTCATGTTTTAAAATATTGAGCTATAGCTGTTTTTTCTGACAAGGGCACAAACTCCAGTTTCTTGCATGTCGGAAATGCTACACTACCATTCATCATTCCAGTTGCCACACCATTATTATTTGCCTCGAAAGAACACCATTGAACAACACCTTTGAATGCAATTTGTGGGGAGACTAGTAGGCTATTTTATTGTCTGTCGAGAATGTGTACTATTGCCACAGTTGTGAATAAATAAATAAAACAGGGATAAAGAGTGGATGGTGAAGGTAAACCTCCTGGCAACCTCATGATGCCAAATGCTACTCAGAGTTTCTCTGGATGGTCTTTTCTACCCTCAAAGAGTTTCCCCATTTGTGTACTTTCGATTTCTCATTTCCCACTAGTGTTCAGACATGACCTCAGAATTTCATTTGTACAAATAAAGCAAATCTACAGGGTATCAATTAGTTTAGAATGGACAATCTTTGCTGCTGAAGCCAGTCTCTTGATTTACGCTGACTGGATGGGTGTTTTATTTTACAAAACATCCCGCCTTCTGCAGCTGTAGAGGAAAGTAAGGCGGGAAGGAGAGAGAAATGAAAGGAGATAAAAAAAAGACACAGGAGAAATGAGACAGAGGGTGCTGTTTGATGTTAGCTGCTGGTGCTGAGGGTCCAGGAGGCTCCAGATACATTATAGAGATGATGAAAAACACGGAGAAGAGGCAGAGGACAGACAGACATATGGAGGGAGAAAGTCGAGGAGTCAAGGGGGAGAGTGACCACATGGGAGTGGAGCATTTTAAAAGAGTGGAGAGGACAGAGTCTGGTAACTTGTGTTTATTGTTGTTGTGGGTTTCCTCCAGGTGCTCCGGCTTTCTCCCACAGTCCAAAGACATGCAATAGGTTAATTGGTGGCTCTAATGTCCTGTCTACATGGCAACAATTTAGCCTTTCCTTCACACAACAGTCTTTTGAAACCGGTACTGGCCAGCTGTCAACTGGCCAGTGACAGCAGCGTGAGTAGTTAAATCAAAAGAGTTAGGCAGTGGCCCCCAGTTAATGATGAAAGTACCTTATATGGATGCCGATCTTCAAATGTAATAATTAGGCAGACATTTGTTATGACAATGACCAGAAATATGGGGAAAAAGGAGCGATAGTCTGCCAAATATCATGTACAGTGTAATACTAGTGTACACGCTAGCTAGCATAATCAATCAAGAGTTGCATGTTGTCATCGCAGACCAGTTATATTAAAAACTTAGTCAATAAAAATTCATGTTTTTTCATGGAAATTCAAGATTATTTTGCCCAACATGGAATCTATGTACAGTGTATGGTCTCAGACACTCTTCAAGTAAAAATGTTTTGTGTCTCTCATTCAGTTTATTCCAAAGTTGAAGTTTGCCACAAAATTTTACAATTCTTAAGGCTGTAGGGAGACACTACTTCCCTGGACGCTGTCTAATAAAAACTGTATCTACAGTTTTTCAGACAACCTGAAGGATTACGTGTTCCTTTTGTAGCTCAAGCCGAATAAAGCATTGGGTATGCTAAAAACAAATGCCACAAAAACTTTATCATGTTTGCCCTAAAGCACAGCAAGCTAGAGTGGCAAAATGTTGCATTTGAAGAGCAACAGAGGGGGCACATAGAAAGACAGTTCATGAGAGGAGAGGAGGGAGGCTGAAGCACCTTCATCTCCCTTTCAATCACCATGTTAGCGGCCAGCTGATGGTTTTGAAATGACAACCTCAGTGACACGCTCATCACACAGTCATTCAGCCACAGTTAGCAATGCAAATAAGGAAGGTAAGCAGGAGGTTGTGAGACAGAGAGGGGGGATCATTTACATGCTAAAATGTTCCCAATTGTCGAGATGTAGAATATTTCACCACACTGGAGACAGAGACGCCAGTGATGGAAAGGTGGAAGACAGCTTAGCTTCTGAAAAGCCTAAATGAGCACAATTATGCACAGGCTGGTGCTGTGCATTAGCAAGCAAATGGGAGAGACAGAATTTATGCAAAGAGGGGTCTTGGAAATTATGATGGTTGCTGCAGAAGAAATACACAACGATGATATGTTGACTGAATGTCAGAAGGAAAGAGAGAGACAGATGAATGTAGATGTTCTGTGGAGGACCCTGCAGCGCAATCAAATCAGTCTCATCACAATCGAATCATAATGGCGCTTCATAACAATGTGTGACAAAAGTGCAGCAATATGAAAGCAGTTTAATTTTCTCTAAAACTCTCATTTAAAAAGACGAGAACGCATCAAATGCAGCAGAGGGAAAGGCAGCAGGCAGATAAACTGCAGCGAAGGAGGCAGTGGCAAACAATAACCAGAAGAGGCGACCAAATGGGTTTACATGCATTCATTCAGGCAAAACAAATCACAATAAAAACTAAACTGGAGACATAGACGTGAAAGAAACAAACTTGTTGAAAATCATTTACATTGACAGTGAAATCAACTTTAAGTCAAGCATAAGTCCAACATTTCGGTAAAAAAGCTTATTCTCTTTCTTGCCAAGGAGGTAGTTGGATGGATGGATAGATTCCTCATTTTCACTACTTAACTGAAACAAAAAAATAAAAAGTGTTCAAAAGTGGCAACCTTGTGAGGACAACAAGACTCTGAGTCTCTTATATGTCAGGTATCTGAAAAATCTAGAACAATGTGCACCCAATATGCCAATTGATTCCACTTTGACCACTACACACAGCTCAGCCATTATTTCCATATTAATTATGTGAATGGCTCTTCAGAAGAACAGCATCTAAAACCACCACCACCCACACCTTTCCAGTGTTGGATATTGGGGGGCTGTGTCTAACAACGTCCGTAACTTTCTGAAACCAACAATCCAACAATAATGGCCACTTCACACAGAGGTCAGGTGTGTGAAAGTGAGAATGTATGCAGGGTTAGAACCTCTCTCTCAAGCTCACTTTTTATGTGTGCGACCACTATGAACCAATACTGTCTGCCATGTTTTTAAGAAACATGGGTCACCTACAAACAGTATTGTGCCTGAACGCATCACATTCAAGAAGCTGGCCCCTCAACTTGTGCTATGACCGTATACGTGTCTTTAGGGTCCCTCAGGAATGGTTTGATTTGAAATATGGCGTCATTATGAAGATGCAGTGATTGTAATGTTTCCACAACTGCATTCAGGCATAATGAATGAAAGTGTGTGTACAGGACTGTGAGCAATCGTTACGCAGATGTGCATATGTTTGGGGTTATGTGTGTGCGTGTGAGAAAGAGATACAGAAACGATCTATTCATGGGTAATGAGGATCAGAAACATGTGTGTGACATCTGGCAACAATGGGCAAAACCCTCCAAAAACCCCTCTTCTCTCCTCCTCTCATCTGGCACCAGGCTTCTCCCATGAATCCTCTGCTTTCCACTCTAACACCCTTCCTCTTCCTCTCTCTTGGCACTCCTCCCCTCTCCTCCCCCTTGCACACCCCCTCCCCACCTCTCCTTACTGAACTCTTAAATCCAGCACTGGACAGATGTAAGCAGAGGGGAGTGACGTAGCCAGAGGGATGACGGAGGGAAAGAGAGAGAGTGGAGGAGGCAGGGTGGGGGGGTGGTACGTTGAGGAGAGGAGGTGGGGGGTGGCTTAAGATGAAGGCTAATGAGGCAGCATGATGAGAGGAGATGGTAAGAGTGAGGAGTCATTACTAGCAGAGAGCGAATGAAAGAAAATTGTAAAATCGTGAAGGGAGACGCGAGGAAGTAGAAACACTCAAAGGACGGGAGGCACTTTGAGGATCACAACAGGAGGAAAGTGGTGGAGTGAAAGCTGGGAGAGAGTCACACACACACACCTCCTGTCTCCTCCCTGAAAGCGTACAGACCCGTAAATCCCTCCGAAGCCAGCAGCAATGCAGCTCAGCCCACAGCCACTGTATCCTCTCTCCATATTCCAAATCCCATGATGGTCTTATTACCATAATCGGCTCTGAACTGAAACACAACAAGAACTCACACACAGCCAGTCACTCAGTCTACCAGCCATTCAGTGGGCCAGTCAGCCATACTCTCCATATTTTAGCTAAATCCCAAAATCCCAAACCAGGTCTCCCTAGAAATTACGTACATGCTCTGCAAGACACAATTTTATCAGTGTTCAATGAGGACACGGAGTGAAGACACATTAACATCATACAGTAAAAGTAAGACCTGTTTGACACATTATCCACAAACCTCCACGATGACATTATTACAGTCTGCAGCTGCACTGACACCACACACCTCTTATTAATGATTTCCTCTTCAGCCTCCTTCTAAAACATCCTAGCATTCAAATAGCTAAGTTTTTTTTACTAGTATTTAACCAGGTGAGGACCCAGTGATATCAACAATCTATTTTTCAAGGGAGACCTGGCTAACACAGTAACATAAAAACGTTACAGACAAGAACAATAACCTCAAGAAAACCTATAATATATACATAACATCTTTACCTCCAGAAGTCATTCAACATACTGCCATCCGCTTTGTCACAGGTGCCCCTTTCAGCACTCATCACTGTTACTTGTACTCTCTAGTCAACTGGCCAGCACTCCACACCAGGTGACAGATCCACTGAAATCAACACCAAAATCCCTCCATATCTCTGTTCTGTACTCAGCATTTCCAACAGTAACCGTCACTCTTTTCAGATTGCTGCTCACAGTGACTGGAAGGCATTGCAAAAGGTGTAAAACTGCACACCCTGATTCCGTTATGCTCCTTTACTAACTCATTACATGCGACTTGATGTTACCTCTCTGGAACACAGTACTTAGATCTCTGTTGTGTACATACTGTATATATTGTGCTGTTTTACCTCCAGTATTTAGTTTTTTGCACTAGCTGTATCGATGTTTTAATTTTGTTATCGACTTGCCTCCTGTCGCTGCTTTTTGTCGAGGCCATCACTGTAAATGAAAATTGGTTCTCAATTGACAAAAAGTTCACATTTGGTTAAAGTTACAGAGTAATAAAGAACAGTGCACAGCCACCTATAAAAGCTTGTCTAACAGAAGCATCCAGGAATATAACTAAGGCAGACATATAAAGGAACCAGCCAATTGATACAAATCAAACCTAGGGGTTTTGGTCCCCTGATGTTCTGTGGCCTCGGGGCAGTCGCTCGCTGTCCCCAGCTGGTAATCCAGCTCTGCTCATCTCAAGCACAGAGTCAAGCACAGAGATTTGTTAGTTTTTTTTTATGTGAACAAGACTCAAGAAGCTGAATTCATTTCGATCCTGTAGGTGCCTACGTTAAGGCAACGCCGTACAGCACTCGTACAGTTGTAGAAGCAGCTTAATGAGGCATGTGAACTGGACACGCTACATTTTCAGGTCCATGTTTCGGGCATGTTTTCTCTCTGAAAAGGTCTTAAGTCAGTCTGTGAGTCAACCAACCAGTCAGTCTGTCAGTCCATTAGCTTACTAAGTCACCACGATGGCCAAGCAGCCAGAGGGACAAACTTTGCTCTGGCAGTCATTCTAACAGCTAACCTTGTTACACCTTCACCTTGGTGACATTACACACACACACACACACACAAACATGCCCACACAGACTCGGCTAGATAACAAGGCCTGCAAATGAGGCTAACCTCGTGTAGCGGAGCAGGCAATTAAGACCCGGCAGCCTCGCGCTACACTGCCGCTGCTCATAATAACAATGATGATGGTGATGATGGCGCCCGCACCGCCGAGACCAAACAAGACGTGAAACATCGCCTGCCTCTAATCGCTCTTTGATTCCCCACAGAGACAAAAAAAATGTGAGGAGAGCAGGAAGAGGAGGGGTGAAGAGAGAGGAGTTGAAAGGGTTCACTGAGGCTTAGTTTAAAATATGTTTTTTTTTCTCCCATGAACTAAATTTAGATGCTCACAGAGCTGTCTGGAGCTTAACACAGCAAGGTAATGAAGCATTCAAACCTTCACCAACAGCTCCCCCACTATGTGATACTGTTATTTGGTAGCCTTTGGTATAGCCATTAACTGACTGTTAGTAGGTTATGGTGGGAGTTTCCAAAGATGTATATAATCTCTAAATATTTGTATCCTGTATGCCAGCGTTTAGGAGATGACAGTCAAACCTCAGATTCAGGAGGATGTGGGTTTGTGCTTGTGGAGCACTCTTATGAGGACAATATATGGGTCATGGGAGTTTGCTCCACCATTATACATGTGCCTTCTTGAGCAGCAGGCTTACGACCACGTCCCTCAAGGTGTCTTTTAGGGATGGGAACCAGTAGAAGATATGGGGGCTTGAGCTCCCTTGAAAGCACTAAAATCATATATCCGTGGCGGTCGCTAATTTATTGCTTGGATTTAAAATCCCAAAAAACAATGTATCCTCCCACTAGTGCCTAAAATAATAACACCTACTTTCATATGATACCAAAAAGGGTGGAATTGCGTTCTTCCTTTGAGTGATGGTTGGTTTATTTCAGGATATTAAAACATTATTGCAACATCACAGGGCGGTTTTGGGTTGTTTCAATGCATTAATGAGACATGAGTGAGTGCAGAAAGAGAGAGAGAGGATGAGAGGAGCTCAGTGCACCATTGGGACATGAGTGAGTGCAGAAAGAGAGAGAGAGGAAGAGAGGAGCTCAGTGCACCATGGCTTAATGGGACATGAATGAGTACAGGAAGAGAGAGAGAGGAAGAGAGGAGCTCAGTGCACCATGGGTAAATCCCCCGATAGTCTAGGCCTATAGCAGCATAACTACGAGATTTGGTTCAGGACTCTCCCCTGATCCAGCCCTAACTATAAGCTATAACTAAGGGATGGTTCAGGACTCACCTGATCCAGCCCTAACTATAAGCGTTATCAAAGAGAAATGTCTTAAGCCTACTCTTAAATGTGGAGAGGGTGTCTGCCTCCCAAACCACGACTGGAAGCTGGTTCT
>JAGRRF010005532.1:3221415-3243302 GCA_019097615.1 Morone chrysops
AGTTTGCCAAATTAAGCGACACCCTAGTAATTTCGAAGCGCGCCATTTCCTTTCTGATTTCAATCTACTTGATACAGTTATTGCTGCTGTGTGTGTTTGTAAAATTGTTGGACCACATCAAACCCTGGTTGGTAGAAAAGGATGCTGGGACTGTTAGAGCTGTGTCCGTATTCTCATCAATAAGTCAACGTGTTGTCCTGTAGTTGGGCTCTGGGACAGAATCTCAAGGGACTGGGAGAGTTTGGTGACCACAAAATTAGATCTGCTTTTTGCAGATAAAGTTTGCATCAGACCACAAGCCCTGATGTGCAGCGGGACAGTTTCCCGTCGAGTGGGAAGCAGCTGGAATAAAAATTAGGGCCTCAAAATTTAAGTTCTCTGCCAGGAGCTTGGAATCACTGTCTCTTTCGTGATGAAATGAGTCAGTTGAGGTTTGGACATCTCATTAGGATGACTTCTGGACACCTTCCTTTCCGGGCATGTCCAACTGTGAGGAGACCCTGGGTTAATTATGTTTGCAGTCATCTTTCACTACATTGCACCAACTGCACTTGCCTCAGCATTCCACCTGCCGACTCCCTGTGGTTTTACTGCCGATGACAGAGGAGTCAGTCAAAAGCAAAAAAAGATAGAGACAGAAACAAGAGGATTGAGAGGATTACCAGTTTAAATACTTTTATTTATATGCTTTATTTTTCTCTCTTCTTTACTGCTGCTTGGACCAGACGTCCCCTCTGGGGAACAGTAGAGTTAATCTAAATATTTCACACGTAGATTTCTGTGTTTGCAGTGTTGGTTTACTCTTTTATTCTGTTCTATTCTTTAAAAAAAGAGCATGGGTGCTCTAGGAATTATCATACCTAATGTTTCCACTTCATTGAGTTTTGGTATTATTAATATTGCAAAGCGCGCTCAAAATGCACAAGGAAAACTGCATAAATGAGTTGTTCTGCACAAATGGTTTCTCACTTTAAGGATTAAGGATGTTTTTGTTGTTGTACTTCTCTTAAATGTTGCTTTTAATCCAGCCGAAAGCATGAGTAGTGCTGTCATGGTCTTTAATTCTTTAGAATCCATTCTTAGCCAGATTTGCATTTTCTATCCATCCTTGTTTTTCTCAGATTGTCACCTCATTCTTCCCGTGGCCCTTCTCTGGCAGCTAAGGGCACGGAGGCACAAGTATGCGCACACACATACACAGCTCCAGCTGAGCTGCTCCCCGATGTGGAAAGGGAGCTTAAGTGTGTGTGTAAGCTGATCATGCCTTTAGCTAATGCCACCCACACACACACACACACACTCACAGGCATGCAGAAAGTATGATTAGGTAGAAATTCAACATGCACTGCAACGTCACTGACATGCATGAATATTGATGTGCGAACAGGCAGCTGCTGTCATACACACACACGTACGTGGCCAAAAACAGCTCTGCAGCACACACATACAGACTCGCAACAGAATACTAATATAAAGGGACATGGTTGTCACACACTCACACACACACACACACACAAACACAGCTGAGCATCCAGAGGTGTTGAAAAGGCCCACACACTAGTCATAGAAGGTGACTGAGCAAATAATATCCTCTCTCTCATTATCTCTCCCTCTCACACACACGCTCATGGTGAGAAATCCATCTCACATGCATCATTACATGCACACACACACACACACGTCAAGTACAGCAAAGGTTTACACGCTAATCAAGAACAAACACACACACACATGCTCATGCATAACAGAGCATTACCCCTCCACCTCTGCAGGACGAGAGTTGCCCCCCCAACCAGCCACCCCCCCGAACACCAACAATCCCCCCCTCCAGCAGCCGTTTCCATGACAACATCCAATCGGCAAGCTGGTAAAGAGAAACAGCCAGTCACCTTTTAGAGCAGAGCGAGGCTGATGAATTCCAATGGAGGGAGGGAGCGAGGGAGGTTAGGAAGTACAGAGAGTAGGGAGGGCGGGAAGGTAGGAGAGTAAAGAAGGGTGAGAAAGAGGGATGAGACCAATCAGGAAGGAAGAGGAAGTAAGGATGGATGTGTAGGGGAGATGAGAGGTGGAGAGGGATAAAGACAAATCATGAGAGAAAAGGAGGAAATTAGGAAGAAAAGGACAGTAGGGAATGTAGGGGAAATCGGTAGGAAAGAGGAGGATGGAAGAAGGAAAGAAGGAAAAGAGGAAGGAATAAGGGTGATAGAGGAAACAGGAGGAAAGGAAGGAGAAAAGAAAGTTATGACGTCTAGAAGAGAGAAAGGTAAGAAAAAGTAATTGTGCATTAAGAAAGGAGAAAAGGGGAAGGCAAGCGATGATTACAGGTAGAACGGGAAGGATTTGGGAAGGTAAAATAAGGGACAGGAGAGGATGAAGCAAGCAAGTGGGGAGGGGGATGAAGGAAGAATGAAAATGCTAGGAATTTGAGTGGCTACAGGCAATAAGAATCTGACAAAGAGCATGGAATGGAGTTGGGAGGGAATGTCAGGTCAAAGGTCACGTAAAAGCTAAGAGAGAGTTGAGTAGATGAAGGCGTGGAGATAAAAGGGTAAAACCTGTGATGTAACAGAGTAAGGCATGACTGGCCAGAACACAGGGGCCTTGTGTGCGTCTGTGTGTGTGAGTGTGTGTGTGTGTGGCCGACTGTGTGATGTAACATGTGCAGAACATATTTACAGGGGTCCCTTTTTCCTAGAAAACCTTCGGCCCGTTCAGCTCTTAGAAAGGTATTTTCAGGAAACGTGCTTCTGACTAGCAGTGGGTCTGCTGTGTGTCTTCACCTGGCAGTTAAATCCTTCTTTATGTGGTCTGGGGCAGCATGAGCCACAACAGCAAATATCTATATAAAGTACATTGAAACAAAAATCAATAGAAAATGTAAACTATACAAACACTAAAAGTAAACAGGAGCAGATTATTCCCATTTTCACATGAGCTTCTGTTGCTATGGAGAAGAAGCCGTGCAAATCCAAACTGAAGCAAATTCAGAACACTTCAGAATCTGAAAGATAAGTGATTTAAACTGCTGAATGTTTTATCAGGTAACTGCAAAAGCCCCACATAAATATATATACTGAATATATATATATGACTCTTATGTTCCTGCACAATGAAACATTTATTCATAGAAAATAATGTTTAAAAACAGTGAGAACTACTGACTCATTTCATATTGCAAAAAATTATAGAATCAGAAATGTGAATGTCACCATGTGACATACTGCTGTGATATTTTTACTGCTGTGATGTCCCGATGAAGCCTTGATGTTTCCTTCCAATCTCTCCAGCTCACGAAACCCATTAAAAGTGCAGCAAAGCACAACAAGCACATTTGCTTTTTATTCTCAGTTGTGACTTTTTTGGCCATCACGTTTTCACCCTGCAACGACAACGATAAGCAAATTTGATTTTAAGATCTTTTCGTAACAACAAAGTCCTGACCTGCACCACTCCTTGTTCATATTGTTGGGCCGTGACGGCGCTGTAATTAGCCACAGAGTACACAGTGGTGATGTAGAGGCCAGTGACTCTCTCAGAGGCACACAACGTTAATTAGAGTGTGCGGAAATAAAACAACACGATACACAGAGAGATATGGTTCAGTGGGCAAATGAGACAGCAAATGGGGCATACCAAACTGGATGAAGAACACTCAGCATCTGTGTGTATGTGTGTGTGTGTGTGCTGGAGGGAGGCCCGTATGTGTATGTTAATTTACATTTTACATGCAAGCATCCATAAATGTATCTCATGTTATCTTAGAGTATGAACCAATGTAAATGTGTGACCGTGTTATGTAGCCCTACCATTACTGTATGATCTCCATATATATGTGTGTGTAGGTGTGTGTGTTGTGTATGTGTTGGGCGTGCTAGGCAAAAGCCAAGCTGGGCACTTGTGAGAGAGCCCTTGTGTTTGTAGGAGGCAGCAGCTTCTTCAAAAAGCTTTTCCCACAAAGTCATTAACATTCATTCACACAGGCAGCCTTCCATAAACAGTCATTAGAGGAGGAACACTTACTGTACCGCCGGATCACTGAGCCTCTTCACACATCACATCGCCGTCTTATTCCTAAGTCACCAATTTAATTTAAAAATCTATCAGACGCTGTATGAAATAAATACTTTCAGCCTGTGGTGGAGCTCCAGTTTGCAAACTTTTTTCTTGTAGAGCCGAGGACCCCTGGATAGAGACATTTCATGCTGCAATCACACACTTTGTTTTCTTTGTTTTCCAGAAAGGAAACATTTATTTTGTTGCATTTCTGTTTTGGGCTTGTTAGCCTAATTACTGCCTAATTTAAAGTGAATCAGGGCTTGTAAACAGAGTTTTGGTAATTTCCCAGCATTTCAGCTCTGAATAGAAGAAGATAGAAGATATACTTTATTAATCCCAAATGGGGAAATTCTGTTTTTCACTCAATGTTTTACACACACACATAAAATACAGTCATGCACACGCAAATGTGGAGAGATGGTGGAGCAATGGGCCATTACATAGCGGCGCTCCAGGAGCAATGAGGGGGTTAGGTGCCCTGCTCAAGGGCCAAGTACCTACAGACCGAGCTACTGCCACCCCTAAATAGAAATAACTCTTTCTGAGTGTCTACACCCGAGTAAAAACATTCATCTATTTACACCCGGCCCCCTAGTTTAGGTATGAAAAGAGACAAAATCCACGTAGGAGGACGGAAGTTGTGGGGGGTGAAAGGCTTAAACACAGAACTTTCCCTGGGGGATGGGGGTTTGACTCATATATGAAAACACAAGTTGTAATTATAAGTATTTTTTAGAACTAATTGACATTTTTTTCTGGGGTTTTCTTTTAGTTTTCAGTCACTTTTTTGGTTCAGTATAGGCAACAAGACTACTTGGTAAGGTCCAGTGTTTAAGTTTTAGGGGGCTCTATTTGCTGAATATGGCAGAAATGATATTTAATATTCATATTTGTCATCTCGTTTTTATTGACAGAATACGCAGTTCTTCTTCCACAGAGGCCGCCATGTTGAACCACCGTGTTTCTAGACCCAAACAGACAAACCCAACACTGGCTTTACATAGGACCTTTCTTTTTTTGACTGCTGTAGTTTCTCTTACAAGCTTCCCACATACCCCAAATACGTACTAAAGCGCCAAATGTGGATTAATCTGCTGCTAAAAATAATCCCCAACACTTGATAAAAACTTAAGTGAGGTGTTTTTAAAGATTTACATCTTCAATAGGAACCAGTTGGCTTCAGGCAAATCAGAAAGTGTCGGTTTTTGTTTTTTCCTGGGTTTTGTTGACAATAGAAAAGATAGAGCAGTCGAGCCTCAGGCCAGATTTGATTTCATTCCGCTCAGCTCTCCAAGCATATGGACGAAGGTGTCAATAATCCATCATTTTCTACCCATAAACTCTTGTGTTTTGGGTCATTTCCTGCAGATGGCCTAGATTACATCATCATGCCAAACAAACTTTTTCTTGGAAGCAGGCTGAGAGAATCCCATTTTATACAATCTTTGGTGCTATTGAGTTTCAGTTGGCAGTGACCTCTCCTGAATAAATTAACTTCTTCAGTGTTAAGTGCACAGGTACCATGGGGCTTTTTTAATTTTGTTTTCATGCTGATAATCCCCAAACAAATTTGTCAGAAATTAAATTACTACACAAGGCTAACCTAAAGCCTAGCCACTTTACCCAATATGTAATTCAGCCTTGATTACAGTATAAAAACAACAAATCAGCTGCTGCAAATTTAAAAAAAAAAAACAAGATAGCACAAATAAGAGTTAGCCCAAAGGTGTTGTTAAAATTAATTAGTATGTTAACAAGGAAGCGAGAGTTATAAGAGTATTGATTAACTGTCAAATTAGTTCCTTTTATCCCTCCAGGCGGAAAGTATCACATCAAAACCACATGACAGTAATTAATCTGGGATAGATTACAGTGTAAATGTGAGTAAAACAAATCAGCCCCACAGTAAATTAACAGTTGCAATGTTTAATGAGCAACATTTTAGCCTCATAAATTAGTTTCAATTGGGATACATTTGAAAGCTTAAATCATAAAAAAGAGCTTCTTCCTTCTCCCCACGTACCTGCCTAAATCAAATTAGGCTCCTGTTGCGGTGTAATTACATAATTTAGATAACAGACATTTTGAAAACTCTTGACAAAAAAGGGCACCCACTGAAATTCAAGGGCTGTTTTCAGAAGGAAGAAGCCAAATTCCACCCAAGCAGTCCTGGAAGCCCCTCTCAGCCTTGTTAAAGCAGGTGAGTGTTTTTTGGGGGCATTTATTCCCTTCATGATAGTGACAGCTGAAGACAGACAGGGAAATGGGCAGAGAGAGGGGATGACACACAGCAAAGGGGCACAGGTCGGATTCAAACCCTGGGCCGCTGCAGCAAGGAGTCAGCCTCAGTACGTGGGTCGACAGCTCTACCCACTGAGCTAACCGAGCGCCAGCAGGTGAGTCTTTTAAATGATGTTAGAAGCTCTTCTGTTTTTCTAAAGCTTGTTTAAAGGCCTCTTTTTCCACATGGTGTGCCCTTGGCAGCTCCCTGCAGACTCTAACTTGGGGAGTGTATCCTCCCTCTCTCTCCGCTCTGAGCGATCCCTCTAGACCCATTTACTTTCACTTTATTTAACTAGGATAATCCACTTGGTGTTAAATTGTTTCCCAGGGAGCTATGCTCCAAAATTGGTCAGCTTGAACTAGAAATCTGCAGATGTGGTAAACAGAATAATATTGATGCAAGTTTAATCTTTCAGTGCTGCAGAAAGTGTTCATTTATCATCATATCAGAGTTTATAGCCTTTGGGAGGGAGAGCCTATAACACAGTGAAGCACCTTCTGAACATATTAATGTATTGATCATATACAGTCTTTTGATATTGATAGGGACTGATACATACACCACTGACAAATGTATGTTTGTTTTTATAATGTTTGCTACGTGTTGCTATTTCCATAACCAAACCAGCATTGATTGCTGGACTGCTGGTCTATTGTCTAGACATGCAGGGCTCTGCAGTCGAGTTAGCAATAATAAATCGACAACAAATATTTTATAAACCTCAATGAGGTTCACGTGCAGTAGTAAAAGTATGTTATCCTCACCAGATGCTAGTTTCAGCCGAGTACTGGCTCAACCGTTACCACATTTAACCGGCTGTAGGAAAGTAGTACGTTTGTGCAAAGTTAGTTTGCGTTTTTTATTCAACACATGGTGGCTTTACTAAACTGTCCATAAGTACTCTACATGCTGAACACCTTCAGCGCTGTTTAAAATGCAACTCTGCCGTCTGTCCATCACAAAATGATGCCCAAAAGATGCCAGCCGGGGTACTAAGCAGGAGTTTAAAGGCTCCAGCTGACAAAAGTATCAGCGTTTCCATCAGTTTGAACCTCTGGCTACTGAAAATATAACCATCTGTTTGCATTACAGCCGGAAAGGAATGTCGCCTTAAATCTTTTTAAAATCCCTCTCTCCAGAGTTTAAAATCAATCTATAGCTAGATTTTGTGTCTTACTTTCTAACAAAAGTCTTATTTCCTCAGCACCTACACTATTCTACATTATTATATTTAATTACACTGTATATAGCTCAAATCAGCCTTAATTTAATAGGCTGTAATAGAGAAAACTAAAGCTAATTAAAGAACTCTCTCTCTCTCTCTCTCTCTGCTGGTTATTTGCACACACGTACTTAGCCGCGCTTGATTTACCCGTTTGCCTGCCTATAATAATTCTTGTTGACAACAAGTATTGGCAATATTCACCGTTTATTTGGAACATTTTCAGCAGTTCACCTAATGAGGATAAATCAAGCAGAACGAAGCCTCCCACAGTTGCAGCGACATACAAGTGAGCGCTCCATCACATCGTTAGCGGCTTCCGAGTCAAACCGAGTCAACGTTGTTATGAGGCTCAGGGGCAAAAGTTAGAGAGCAGGAGAGACAGGAGGACAATTGATTTATCTGTGTTCACATGGATGGATCATATAGGGGCGAGACTGTACGTACGGGTGAGTTTGATTCATTGTATGTGTGTCCGACCCGGCAAAAGCCCTAATGAGCTGTGTTTCATTTTTCAGTCAGTTTGCTGTGGATGAAACCTCCATGGGGGAAAAACATCTCTTCCTGATGCCTGTTTCTCAATATTTAAAGCCGTGATAAGAAAGATTTTATAACCAGAACACAGCAACACACAGTTTGAAAGGGGGTTTTGATCAAAAACTCGAGCTTGACTTGAAGTGAGATTACGAGGCAAGCAAGGTAACTTTCATCTCAACCCCATATTATTCTCTCTCTGATTTCTGACCCAGGTTAAATCACCATGGTAACCTTGCACTGTATGGCTTACCTGCTCCGAAGCAGCTCAGTTCAGGGGATCGGATCCGTGCTTGGACTGGAATAAAAAAACACAGTGTCCTACGTTACATACACAAGCAGAATTTGGAACTCTTGCGTCATTAAAGATAAACTCTAGAGTGAGCGCGCTGTACATTGCCAGGATCCTGCACTGTGCTCTAATTATCTGTGGTCTCACTCCAGGGTCGTCACATTCTGATGCTCGATGTACGATCCAGAAAGTCAGCATATGGAGGTGGTGGGGTGGATGGATCCAGGGATTGAACCCAGGGGACTGCTGCTTGTGTCCTGTGTGAAATCAAGCATAAACTTTGAGTTACGTCAGGTACGTTCCTGATCCTAACCTAAGTAGTTCCATTTGTGCTCAAACACAACCAAACTGTGACCTTACTTTTTGTCATTATTTTGAAAGTGTATCTGGACGTTGTATATTTATTATTGCTAATTTGACCACGGAGCTCCGAGCGTCCAGAATTTTTTTTTGAAGCGTGAGGCCCCTGAACAAGGAGCAGTATTTGAAACAGAAGTTTTAAATAAGTAAGAGAACTGACTTTTTGAGTCAGTTAATTTAATATTGGTGATCACCGAATGAGATAATGAGTTAAATATTTAACTCGTAAGAGAAAAGTATTTTGAAATGGACAAAAATATAATAATGTCCAATATTGGAAATGTGTCTGGCTTAAGAGGTTGACTTTTATCAAGTAGAAAGTTGACCAAAGTTATCAGGAATTTAATGTAGTGCTACATTTTAATTCCCCATTATCTCCAGCAGTGGTTGGTTGATCATTATTTGGAGCTAGTGTAATTATTAGTGTGCAGAGGGAATCTTTTGAATAAAGAGTCTTATTGCTGAATGCCAATAGGAAACAGTGGGCATGTTCTTTTATTCAAAATTTTTTATTATTTATTATTTATTTTCAAGTTTCATTCTACAAAATTATTTTCTACTGAAACAGTCACCACATGTCCCTTTGGGCTGATGGGACATGAATGTTTTGGTCACATAAACTGTAATTTGTGTAATCTGAAGTTATACAGAAGTAACAGTGTGACTTTATAATTATCTCCCTCCCATTTAGTCATAATAACAAATTGTTCTTCATGATAGAATAATACAAATATCTACATTTACTTGACATATCAGCAGTGTATATTAAAGGGTAAGGTAGTTTGAGGCTGTATGAGGTAGGGTATTAGCTGCAATAGACAGGGAGAAGCAGACAAGAGTCCCGGGAGGAGAGTAGAGCACCGTACTGCTGAATTCAGGGTCAGCAGAAAGATGTATTTTAGCCACATAAAAAAACTCTCTTTCACCTTAAAAATCAATAATAGTTCTCTGTGCACGCTATATTAAGAAAATGTTTACCGCTTTACTTTCCCTTCAGACAGCCCTCATGTACCCAGTGTACCTTCAGTATCAATCTGCAAAAGTTCTGCAGCATTTCTGCATCATAATCACTAATTTTTGGTTTCTTGTATTTGTTTTCTCTTCCATAAACCGCTGTAACTCCTTGGGAATACGGAGGTTAAAGGTTGAATACCTGAAAGGGAAGGGCTGTCTGACAGCAAGGTAGCATACACTTCATACTGATGCTAATTGTCTAAGGTGGGAGTTTTTTTGTGGGGGGGTGGCTAAAATACATTTTCCTGCTGACCCTGTGTTCAGCAGTGCGATGATCTGCTTCCCTGCTGGGACTCCTGTCTGATGCAAGTAATATACTGACAAGTATCCTCATACAATCCTACTCTAAAAACCCAAACTATCTGATTTAAGGCTTAGATGATATAACCATAACTAAATAAATATATATACATATATTATATAACTAATTAATTCATATTTGTCATATTTTAAGTCTTATATTCTCTTATATGGTTTAGTTTTGCTCTGTTGTCTTTAGATTTTTTATTGAATCATGTTATTTTTTCTGCAGCAACAACTTATCTGCACAGGGATCATATTTGGGGTTAAACACACTCGTCTGGCTCTGATTCATATGTTCTGTGAAATCCAGGGTTAAATGGAGAACCAGCTCAACAATTTAATGAAGTCATGACTCAAAGCTGGCCTGACAAAGCTCCCCACAGCGTGAGAGACACCGCTGCTGAGGCGTCTGCCTGTTTAAACTTTCAGGCCTACACTCTACTTTTCAGGCCGGCACTGTGTTTGGAAATAAAAATTCATGACCTATTGTAATATTAAGACACTGACACTCCCCAGACTTTGCTGCACAAACCAGCCAGACTGCAGCTTAGAGCATCCACATGTTATTTCCATTGTCTTGTGACACAGAAACAATCTTTTAGAATCGTAATAAACTTTTGCAAAATCTGCATTTTTTGGGGTGTTTCATGAACATAAGTAAGTCTTACACTGAGGATGAGTCAGGAGATAACTCCATCACTGATGAAGACCTTGAGATGCTGCTAAATCTAGTAGCTAGTAGTAGAGATTTTTATCTAAAACAAACTGTCTGCTTGGCTGAGCAGCATTAGCACTGAGGATAAGATCAAAATACAATATATTAAGATAAGATAATCCTTTATTGATCCTCCAGAGGGAAATTTCAATTTGATTAATAATTAATAGTTAAACCTGGTCTATCACAGTGTGGTTTTGCTGTCACTAATCTCGATCGTCTACTGTTAACTCTTCTGTTGAAGCTTCCAAACTCACATCTCTCCTATTACTTAAACCTCAGTACTTTACCAATAACTTCTAGAATTAACCTTTTAGTAAACTGCAAACCCCATTTTGCATCTACATTATCTGTTTTTGTTGTACATTGGTTGTCTGAGGGACACCGCGTTCCTTTTTCACAGGTCTCATCAGTTCAGGGTCCATTTAGCGTAACCTGAAGTGAAGCTCTTAAAGCTCATAATATCCTCGCTGTGTACACGTAGGCGAGCAGCTGCAATGCAGACAGTATTGTTCACATACTTTCCTGTGTACTTTGTGTGTACCAGAAGGAATAAAACGTCTTTCCACACAGTGAGGGACCAGGGTCGAATCATCCCTGGACAATGTTAACATAATGGTGAAATTCAATAAATGCAATATTGTTAATAAAGTTGTTTCATGGAAGCTTTACGAGTTACTCTTCAGTGTTTTCCGCAGTGGTGGAAAGCACATTTACTGTAGGCCAACTTAAGTACAATTTTGAGGTACTTGTATTTCAATTGAGCATTTATACTTCTACTACATTACATGTAATGTGCAAATATTATTTTATTTGTATTTATATTTTTACTCCACTACATTTATCTGTGTAGTTACTTTTTAGATATAGATTTAAAAAGCAAAACATACAGTTTTATTCAACACAGTGTTAAATGTTAAACCAGTGGTTTCCGACCTTTTTGGCCTGCGAATACGTAATAAGGTAAGGTAAAGTAAGGTAAGTACTCTTCGTCTTCAGATATGTGCCTTTTGGATGCCGTCACCAGTAAATAGTGGAATCTGATTTGTGTTACATCCTGAGAGAGAAATGGAGTCGGTGTTAATAGCATTACTGTGGCTAAAAGGGCACATTGTGACTGTCAGGACAAACCACAGCGATCACATCTGTCTCCTCTGCAGATCAGCACTGGCGCCCTGCTGTTTCAGATTCACCTCCCCTCCACTGCCTCCCCCTCCACCCCCGTCCATCTTCTCATTAATCACGCTTCACCTTTCTGTTAACTCTTGTCCTTCCAGAGTCTCCAGAGAAACCAGGAAATGTCAGCAGGCCCCAACAAGGCCACATCGCCACAATGGAGATGAGACTGGGCTGAAATCATAGGGCAGTTAGGCTGCTTTAAAAGCTAAGACTGACAGGTTGCTCGTGTCATTAAGATCTGACACTGAAATCTTATTAAAAATATTTCAGTTTATCACACCTGTGACCTTATTTTTATTAATATATAAATATAATATTAACATATAATGATCGTTCGTAGATTCCCAAAGCACTTACTCATAAGTACTTACACACACCCACACGCCACCGGGAGCTTCTTATTGCCGGCTGGCTGTGGTGCTGGAGATGATGCTGATCTCTGAGTGCAGCTGCAAACAGCTGTTCACGAGAGCGGCACCCGTGCTTCATCTTCTTGCTCTTCACAAGTTAGTCAACGAGATCAGAGAGATAAAAAAAAAGTTGCATGATTAAATTATTACTCAAATAATGATCTGCGTGTACATTTACCCATGAGGAGTATCTAAAATCTATATCTACATCAATGCATTCTTTCCAATGGGAAAAGGGTATGCTTTTGGGAGTGGTGGTAGCAAGCCATTCTTTCCTGCTTGAAAGCTGAGTGAACACCAAGTGCAGTCCCATCCGCAGTACTTTACACACCAGGTCCACGCCCTCATCCAGATATGGTCACTTCTGGCTCCAAAACACCAAGACGGTGAGGGGAATAATGCCAGACCTGAGGCTTCAAAGCGGATGTCCACAAACTTATGGGTTACATCATACATCATCATCATTACATCATGGGTTTACACTAGGGCTGGGGGTAAACAATTATTTATTAAACGATTAATCGGACGATTATTTTGTAGATTAGTCGACTAGTCTAACGACTAATTGAACGATTAACGTGAGTTACCTAACGTTAGACAGATAACGTTAAAAGCTACTGCAATCTTCTTGCTACCGTTAGCTAGATCTAGCAGCTGGTGCTAGGCTAACCAACCATTCTCAGGACTCTGTTATGCCCGTGTGTTCATCCTGATTATTCAAGTACAGCTGTTTTCATATTGTCATATATTGGCTGAGGAATTATTACTGACATTTTAGGTATTCTTGTGTTCCGTTTTACTTCAAAATAAGTGGTCTAGAAAATCTAAACTTTTGTTTGTTAAAAAGCGGTTTGATGTGTTTCTGTCCCATCGGACTTTGCTGTATCGATGTTGCTGTGCTCCCAGATCTCAGCAATTATTTTAATGAATACAATGTTCATCTTTAACGGAGAGAAATAATGGAAAAAATTGCAAAAATGGAACCAAAGTTGCAATTAACCACAATTACCCTGTATATATGAACTCCTACTCCTCCTAATTACTTGCAGAGTGATTGCAGCATTGCATAAGATGTGTTTGTTTGTGTGTGTTTGTCAGTTTTATTCTGTCTCCACTAGTCTGATATTGGAGCAAACCCTTAAAGTTAACCCAGTTTCTCATCGTCTCTTCAAAGAACTTTGAAGAAATTGTCAGCAACTAAAAAGGAGAGTTTTATGGATTGTATGTAACGTTGGCAGTATGCAACACAACTTCAGTACATGTGCATACTGTATGTGAGCACAGACATACATTACATTGCCCAGCTTCTAACGATGCACGCATGGTGGCATTCATTAGTGAGATATCGGTGTGTAGACCTCACACTGAAATCACCGTAATCGAGACACACAATGCATTTCTGTCTAATAGAGACCCCACAGAACCCATGATAGCAGCAGCCTGGAGACAATTAGATCAGAGCGCCTTATTCCCTCATCAGTATGCTGCCACTGACATTTCACTGCCTGTGTGTCACACACACACACACCAAAACACCAGAGCTGTCAGGTATGGAGGGAGCTGTGTGCATGTGTGTGTGTGTGAGACAGAGAGATGAGCTACTGTCTTTGTTTTTAGGATTATATTTCAGTATTTACTATTTCAACTGGAGTGATTCTTCTTTTCTTCCATCCTTGATGTTTCCCCACAGTTCACACACTCTTAAATAACTGAAAAATGGCTCTACACACCTGTGATGTTTCTTTTTCAGGTGCTCACATGGTGTTAAAGCATAAAAATACTAATAATACTAAAATATCTAACACAATATATATAGAAATAGAAAATGTATATATAGGTATACACATATAAGTAACAATAAAAATGGAAATATAATAAGAGAAGTATGTACCATAGAATACAATAAATGAAATATACATAGAAATGGCTCTGCTATTGGAGGGAAAAATAGCCCCTCTTATCACATATCTGAAAATAAAAAATAATTTAACAATACGAAATATACCACATAAAGACCACGTAATTAACAGCGTAACACTGATTAAGTATTAAATATCAGTATATATATAATATCATGTATCTTGATACAAGGGAAATATTCTACAATTGAAATGCACCTAGACTGTGAACAGAAACACATTTTGCTGAGCCAGGCCTCCTCTCCCATAAAAAGATTAGACCGTATTAGCAATAAGCAGCTCAGCTGTTGATTCTATTATGATACCAACAACCATAAACCAAGTTTGAGTAAATTCTCCAGCGATTGGCTAAGTAGTTTTCAGGAACCCCCCGAAGTAACTACAACCTGCCAGAGGATACAGGAGTATTCAGATTTATCACTCTGCACATTAGCAACAGAAAACACTGCAAGAACTGGTTTAGTTTGTTGTCCTTTGAATATGGAGAGTAATAAGGAAAATACAGAGACTGGACAGCATAAAGCAAACTGGGCAGCCAGCAGCAATAACACCTTCAAGCATGCAGACGCCATGAATACCAATAATTCATGCTGAACAGCAACATCACAGCAGCGAGGCTGAACCGACAACAACGCAGCCTCAAAGCTCTCTGGCGCTGCCAAGCACATACAGCCTGTATTGAGCCAAAACATGCAATGCCACAAGTAATGAATGAAAACACCAGCAGCACAGCAGCAGATACTTATCTAAGAGCCCAAATCCAACCGCTGACTGCAGTCCTGTCCTGATATCTGTAATTGTTTGACCAGCTGATCACCACAGGCAGCACCGCCATTTGTTATCAGAGCATCAAAGTCTTTTTATCATTTAAATGGGTGATTTATATTACACCCCCCCACCCACGTATGAACACACATAACTGTATATTCATTGTTTACTGTTAAACAGGTTTACCCATCTCAGAAAGGACATTTTGCAATACATCACCACCTTAACATAGATAACAAACACAATTACACAATTTAGGACTTCAGGGTTTGTTACAATGTGTTTTTTTCTTTCTTAAAACAACATTTGGTTTTATAATCTATGAGATTGTTTCACCATCAGTTGCTGAGGTCTGGGTAATGCAGCATGTCTGCAATGCAACAGACCTGGAACATGGATGATCATACAAAAAGCCCAATCTAACAGACTGAGGAACAGCTTCTTCCCCAGAGCTGCAGCGGTGCAGACTGAAAGACTGTGATATCATCAAGCTTCTCTCTTCCCTTCACTTCCAATCCCTCCTAAATGAGGGTATTGACATGATTAATAGGGATGATGTCTAAATGTACCTAAATCCCTAAAAGACCCTGGTTGTAACATTCCTTTAATAAATGGGGTTCATGTTGACAGACTGATATATTAGACCATATGACATGTTTCATTTTTATAAAAGTAGATAAATAAAACCCTGGTAGAAGTGAGGTTAGTTCAAGGTTTGTGGCTTTTTATATTCCTTCACTGTCCTTTGCTGTTTGTGGGCAGTGAATACAAACACTGTTTTGTTTGTTCCCACACACACACTCACAAACTCGCCCGTCTGTGGACCTCACCGGGTCGCAGCAGGCGGTTAGTGATTGACAGCTGGCTGGGATCAGGTGGAGCTACTGCTGAAGGTTTTTGAGGGCAAACGGAGCCTCAGAGAGACATTTAGAGTGACGTCCTCACAGCGAGACGGAGAGCGACACAGCAACAGATGTGACAGTTAAACCTCAATTTGACCTGCTGTCTGCAAGCACACACACACACACACACACACACACACACACACACACACACGGTGATGGTATTTTTGATAATATCCATTAACGATTCAAGAGTTTCTCTCTCCCTCGCTCCCTGTTTTGGACAGAAAAATACACAAACAAGTTTGCCAAAGGTTGACGTGGCCTTAGACAGCAGCCTTACAAAGTCTGTGCATTTGATAAAAATTCTAAAAAGGCCATAACAGTTTTTGGAAATTAAAAAATACCCTTGAACGTGTCTTTCAAGGGCCTCGTCTGGGTTTCTTGCCTTGAAACCAAGTAGAAAACAACGTCTGTTTCTGATTAATTTTATTTCTGCCAGTTCGGTCCATCAGGCTGCCACACAACAAGACCTTGAGCATCACCACAAAGTGAGAGCCATCAACACAATTTAACACAAGCCTCCATCTGTGTAGACAATTTAAATGTGTATTGTTTAGTTAGAACTCACATTTTGGGGGAATAAGGTGTTTACTCTGACAAAATCAAGTTCCAAATAGCTTCAATTCTACTTTTTAATTTCATTCTGTTTCATTCAACAGTCCTCATTTCAGATTCTGGTCAGCAAAAGAATATCATTTGCCACCATAAATGGGACTAAATGGTCTAAATAGAAATAAAATAAAAAAAACAAACGTCAAACAGACTAGCTGGTGGACACTTAAAAAAGGTTTTTTCTTCTCAGGAGTTTGTGGAGACTAAAACAGAGCAAAAAGGAGAGTAAATGTTGTATATACACTTATAAAGTAACCAGAAACACAAGTCCAAATTAAAGTTAATGTTGCTTTGTGTCTACTGGAACTGGCTTTCAAGTGGCCAAAAAATATATTAAAGCAGCTTTAAGTCTGAAGACGAGTGGAGCAAATTATCTCTGGACTTTTGTCAAAAAAAAGGTTTCTCTGTAAAATATTAAATCATTGTATTAGTATGAGTAAGTACCTCATTCATGTCAGGGTGAAAAGTAGTTTTTAGGTGGTAAACAAAGAGCAGAATCAATTAGCCTCCAGTTAACAACTCACAGTTAAGGATGGGCTTTAATCCATTTCATTTGCAGTTGAGTTGATTACATAATTACTGCTGCTAAACTGCTCAAACTGCTCCTGAAAATTAGCCTGTCTTTAATTTCAGTTTAATTGCTGGTATATTGGCTTTGATGCAAGTTCTCAGTAATGATCTTCTAATAGAGTTCACATCTCACACATCCAATTTGTGGTCTAAATTAAACAAAAGAGCCGCCACATTAGTCTCATTTTAAAAACACATGATGACACCCTCCTTTGACTCCAGTATTGAACAACAATTCAGTGTTTGATGCTTCTTCTGTTTCCATCCTATTGTTGCTCTGTCCCTTCCTAATACTCCTACATCTCCTACATGTACTAAATCTCTCAACATTATACTCAATTTTATGTGTTTTCTGTTTACAGCCAACCACCAGGAGGCACTGCAGCTCCCCTGATTTCAATGTATGCTGTCTACGCTGATGATGAGACTTCTAAGGCAGTAAAGTGAGTGGAAATTGGGGTGGGACATTTCTTAGAACACAGACACACACACACACACACACACACACACACACACATTGCCTGAGTGGTTGTCAAGGCAACCAAGGGGACTACACTGATGACAGCAGAGTTTAAAGGAGGCAGGGGAAGAGAAGTGTGTTTTCTGTGTACAATTAAATGAGTTTGTTAGTGAATTTTTTTTACTGTCCAAATTTGTAATTAAATCTTCTTTGTGGCCTGATTATGTCTCGTTGCCCCTAAATATATTTTAAATTCTACTAATGAACTTGTTAAGTAAATGGAGTAACAGCCTGATAGGGAAAGGTTAAGGCAGATAAACCTCACTTCAATGGAACTAACTAGCTAAAAAAAGGAAGAAAGGCATTCAGGGCTGCCTTAAACTGTGTGTGTGTGTGTGTGTGTGTGTGTGTGTGTGTGTGTGTGTGTGTGTGTGTGTGTCGTCTTTAGATCCAGGGGAGAATTGGGTGAAAGGTGAGTTCAATCTTCCACCTTGAGTCTCAATGGAAACCAGATGGCTGACATCCCTCTCTCTCTCTCTCTCACACACACACACACACACACACACACAAACACACACACACACACAGGTGGACACACTTTCATAGTAGCGTGAATCTTACATGTATCTCCAGTGTGGTTCTAATTTTTGCCCACAGTGACTCTCTGACACTACCTCGACACTCTCTACACATGGTGTCACTTTCTGTCTCATGTACACACACACACACACACACACACACACACACACACATACACACAGTCATCATGACTCTTTTTTTATTTTACTTAAAAAGCTTACAAACCTTTATATAAACTTGGTATTTTTTTACACTGTAATTTTTTAACTCAAATGTGTTGAAAAACTGATTACATCAAAATAAAATAAAGTTTGTGTTAAGTAACAAACTTCTACAAATTATTGATTAAGCAGCTTTAGTTGCACTTTTACCAGACACTTAGTTTTGTAAAATACAGAAACATTCCTGATTAAGTAATTTTTACAAGCTATTTTGTTTTCACAGTATAAATAAAATAAAAACTGAGTCAGTGTCACTTAAAATTACTAAAACTACTTGATCAACAATGTTTTTTAAACTTACAAAATTAAGTTAATTTTACAGTGTAGGGGGTAAAAGTTGTGAAATCCTTACACAGCAACATAATTTTTACAGAGTTTACAGCTGAGATGCCACCTCAGTAATGACAGCTTGTTTCTACTAGTCTCCTTCTCCGCTCATCTATGAACATGTGATTAAAGCTTTAACACTGATGGCTATTTGTTGACTGAACAGTGATGTAAACTGCGGCTTGACAAAGAAACAAAAGTTGAAACTTTACCTAAAGAACTCTTCAGGAACAGCAAATATATCACAAAGTGAAAGACCTGAATATAAATACTGTTGCCCCGTGATTTTTGCCAATTAAATTTACCTTAAAGGACCAGTGTGCAGGATTTAGTAGCTTATCCAGTGGTGAAGTTGCAGACTGACCCTCCTCTTCGAAGCGCAAAGGAGAAACTACGCTGGCAAAAACAAACGACCCATCTAAAGCCAGTGGTTGGTTTGTCTGTTATACTGTGGTTCAACATGGCGGACCCCATGGAAAGCAACCTTCAGTGTCTGTATTTATAAAAGGCTCATTCAAGTAAGAAAAACACAATAATTCCTATATTCAATTATACAATAAGTAAAACATACCTTTTAATATTATATTCCATGAATGTGACACACTGGACCTTTAAAACAAATAACTGAGGGATTTAGCTGCATGATATGAAGTGGCCTTGTTCTCTAGGACTCCCCCAGTCTAAATACATTCAGCAGTAGGGTTACAGGGAACTGGCACCACCCGGCACAGCTCGGCACAGTGTGGCACACAGCAGGCCGATGTAGTGCGCTTTGGCTCGGGGTATCGGCACCAGCTTGGGCAGATGGTCTGCGGCGTGACAAGGGGGGAGCTGGTGACGCAAACATCGGCGAACAGCTGAAACAACCCACTAGATACAGGTGGCGAGGTGATCCACTCCCACACACACACACACACACAGAGGGGCGCACAGACCGGGCGAGTGTGTGTTACATAACTGAGGGTGGGGGGCTTCACTGTGTCATCTGTGCAGGGAACCTACGATTCATAGCAGTAGTCATGGAAACACACACATTACACACAACCATTCAGACACACGTGTTCAGAGAAAAAGCTCCCACGTAACTGCACATCCTTTACACGCACAAACACACTGTCACTGTGGAGCTGATGTCTGGACATAGAAGCTGTCAGAAGGGTCTGAGTGCCTCCCAATGGTCTGCTGTTGCACTTTCTCTTCTTTATTATAAAACACCTCACACATACAGGCAGACAGGGGCACAGTACAACATCACAGGAATCAGGTAATATAGATAAAATGAGCATACTTCACCAATAATAAACTGAACTTCAGTCGCAATGAGGGGGGAACAAAACAATTTCACAATTTGATTGACAAGAGGAAATTTAATATTACATTTCAGGCTGCAGGAAAACGTGGATGTAGCATCTGTGGGTTTTTTGGGGGGAGATTTACCACCCTCCACCGAATCCGGCCTTTGGCGACAGTGAGCAGCCTGGGTGGAGCTGAAGAGGGAAATGCATGCAGCAACCATGACGGCTGACTGTGATAGGCTGAGATACCACTCAAACCGCCAGTCACGGCAAAATGATGGTTATTAAAGGAAAAGGTTTTTTGAGTTGTTGTCAACAAATTCCATGAAAAGACCAAAACCAAAGATGTAAATACATCTCTCAAATCTCTCCAAACCCATAATATACATGTAGTTTATTTATTTGCACATGCAGTAAATACATACACATATATGTATGTATATGAAGATACCTCTTCTTTATAAATATAATCATACTTTAAAAAGAGAAAAACAGATGATACTATAACAGTGTTTACCAGATGAAATATATTAAATCTGTGTAGTGTTATGGATCTTTGCTCTTTTATATAGTTTTATGAATAAAGATAATGTAGATACTGATTGCAGTGATGAAGGTAGTGTGATATAATAGAAGAGAAGATAAATGTTTGTATTTTCTGAAGAGAGGAGCAGATGAGACGCATCTTTCAGCAGAGCTAATCATTCTCAAATCTTTTTTTAAAATCTTTAAAAAAACATCTTACAAATATAAAGTTTCCTAAAACTAACACTAACACTGTTTTTATAGCAAATGTTACTCGAACAGGAGGGAATAGAGCATTTTTTGGAGACTATTTTCAGCAGCGAATTAATACACATTTTGTCCTGTAGTGAGATTTGGGGCAGCAGGACGGTGTATTGCCCATTCACGCTAAAGAAGGAACATGTTTCCCAGTGCAGCAGTGGGTGATTGTGTTTTTAATAGTATTTGGACAACAATACAGCTCTATGGCACAGAGGAATAAGACACACAGGCAGTATTTGTACAATTATTTGTTGGTTTTGGTCATTTTCTGGGATTTGTTGACAAGATGAACCAGTCGCATCTTTTCTTTAAGCCTTAATATCTTCCTAATGGAGCAATACATGTTATAAGCCATCAGAAAACACATGTTAGAAGACATTAGCTATTGTAAATCTAACTTATAGTGTTTAACATTTTTCATTCATATTTTGTATTACCTTTTGTACGCACCTGTCTGTGTTGTTGGGATGTTTTTTTTCTACAGAGTCAACCTCTAGTAGCCAGGTACAGCTAAAAAGCACACATTAGCTTCAACAGTGTGGCGGGTGCCGCCTGGTTTGTAGTTTCATATCACACAACAAGACACCAGAAAAGCTCTGTCAGTGATTAAGGATAAGCCTTTATTGGTGTTTGGAGGGAAAAGAAGCCAGAACACATATGCCATCATCCCTGTGGACAGCACACAATACTGGTGAGGAGTCGGGGTAGTGTTGCGCTCATGGGACTTGTAGTTCATAACAGTCAGTCACAACATGGAGAAAGTTATCTGAGAATCCACAAAATTGAAGGAGAAATAACATGGCTGTGTACATTATTATTCTTGTCATTATTACCCGCAATGCTGTTTTATCGTACAGCAGTAAATTGTCACCGCCACCATGTGAAGAGTGGGCCTCAAACGGCCGCCAGAAAAGGTTGCAACACGCTCAACAACACAGTTACATAGAAAAATAGCACTGTCAAAAAGTTTCTGAAACGTCTGTGAATCAAAAATCCCAAATATCAAAAAAGAAAAAAAACACATGGCTTTCTTCTTCCACCAACAGATGGAAACGTAAGAAGCTCTGAGACTTTTC
>JAGRRF010005532.1:3243371-3269743 GCA_019097615.1 Morone chrysops
AAAAAAAAACAAATCAAACAAGAAAAAGGAAAATATATAGTGTGTAAATATATCAAGGATACAACTACAGCTCCCATAATACACCTGGGGTTCACTTAAGTCTGCGGATGGTGCCAACAGCAAACAGGCTCATGGGAAATCAAGTGAAAAGTTGTTCTGGGGAATCAAAGGGGATTTATGCAAGAATCAAATCACAGCTTACTTTGAAGAAAACAAGCTGTTGCATGAAACTGAAAAGAAATGTATAACAATAGCAATTATAATACTAGCGACTACAGCTGTGAAGCAGGCAACAAAAACTTTTAAACTTTTAAATGAGGTTTAGTTGCCATCTCGTTCACTAAACCCCTCCCTCAAACAGCAACTGTCCAATCATAGCTCAGCGACCGTAACTTTAACTGTAACATAAGCAAACATGGTTAACTATATAAAGAAGTAATCCAATTTTTACTTTTTAAAGGAAATACAATAAAGCCAACTGCTGCAAAACAAGAGCAACACTGCTTCGCGTCTTCCTATGGTCAAGCAGGGATGTGTTTCTTTAGCCTCAGTGTTTCAGCATTACATCCTGTATGTGGTGCATATTTATGATCCCTTTTACAGAGGTCTCAATGACCTGGAAACATAAAAGTCTGTCGGAGAAAGAATAACATTAGCTTAATTAGCTAGTTGGCCACAACTGATGAAATTTTCCAGTGACATTTGCCTCCATCTTTTCTGCATCATTACACAGCATTACAGCACATTAGCATGATGCAATGCATATAGCCATCAAATGCATGTTTAAGACCCTTTTAAACGTTTCTCATTTGCATACGAGTCGGTCTCCAGCTGTGTTTTTACCGTTTACGACTGAGTAAATGTTAGTTAGCAAGCTAGCTGTAGCTAATAAAACCTAAAGAGCAAATCTAATGAGAGGCTGCTTGTCCTGTCCACTTATGTTTAAAATCAAGGTCCTCTTGTTTCAAAGAATACTAAACATTTTGAGTGGTTAATCTGTCGCTGTGTCCAAAATCAATCCTGTTACCGATTGGTGTCCAAATTCTGAATGTGAATGACATTTTTTCTTTATTGTTTAATATAAATTTGCACAATGAAACAGAAAAAGTTGCTTTCTGTATTGCGTCAATACGTTTTTAAAGACAGCTGTCAGTGATGACAAAATGATAGCGATTCATCCAAAATCTCAATTTCTTGCATACCATTGAGTAAATAATGGAGTTTTTATTATGTAGGGATTTGTGAATGAGTGAACAACAGAGGGATTTCAGACACAGCGATGGAGTTGTTCTCATTTTAGCCAATAAAACTGAAGATCGTGGACTAGATCGAACAAGCTGCATGTCTGACATTAAAGGAAATAATTCAGATTTTCGAGAGGTAAAAACGCCACTAAAATGGAAAGCTTGACGGCCGTAGCAACAGTAACTGAAGGGGGCGGAGCTTAGTGAACGGTCACTTGGTCTGAGGAGAGCGTTTTCTGCCCCGTAGTGAGTTAGTAATAAACTGGGGTTTAACAGAATCATAACAATAAATCCCAACAGCTCTGAAATGCAACAAGAAAAATAAAATATTACTCCCCCGTCCCTCCCCCAAAAAACCAAACAAAACAAACCACAGATTCTGTGATCCAATCAAAGACTTTTTTGCGTGTTTTTTTTTAATGTGTATTTAATACCTCAGACAAAAACACCTGAGTAAAAACTGACAAAATGATTCAGATGGGTTTCTCTGTAATATATTCAATTATGTATATTACAACTATAATCACATAATTCAAGCATATATCATTTACATATATATATCTAGTGAGAGAATAGTTTAATATTCAATAGTACAGTTGTATGGTACAGTAGCAGTAGGGTGCATTTCTCGTTGTCATTGGGTAAAGTTTGAAGGAGAGGTATAGACAAGTGTTGTGTGTAAATCTATATACGATTTATCGATACAATATGCAAAAAAAAAAGGAAAAATAAACTAAAAAGAAGGAATAAAAGACAAAGAAAAGGTATAGGCAGTTCAGTACTGTGTTTGAGATGTAAGTATGTCTGCACGTGTGTGTGGCTGGGGTTTTTGTGTGTGTTTGTGTGTGCGTCAGGTGAAGGATCAGATCAGCACCATAGAAGTCCATAACAACATCAACAACAACAACAAGGGTTAAAACCTGGGTGAGGACTGTATGTGTGTTTTCTGTGTGTCTGCATGCTGAAAGTTTCAGTCACTGTTCAATCTGGGCAAATCAACCCTAAACCAGTTAGTATTTCATTTTTGCACTTCCTGGACAAATTCGAGGAGTAAATAGAGAGAGAAAGACCGCAACCGTGTCGTATTATTGTTAACAAATTGTGTGTCCAAGTGTGCGTGTGAGCAACACACCAAACTAAATGCAAAAAACCTGCCAGCGAAATCCTCCACCTTATATTCCTTAAAAAAACATCTGCTCACATCCAGCTGTTCTGATGGCTAATTACTTCCTTGCTTTCCTCTCTCTCTTTTTCTCCTTCACCTTCGAAAATAAAAGCTCTGCGATTATTTAAAAAAAAAAAAAGAATCAGACACGGAATCAAATAGAAGATAACGAATCAAGTTCTTCAACGAGCCCACAAAGAAAAACAAACGAACACAAAAATTTCTTAAATCTATACAATTTTTGTTTCACCGTCTTCCTGCTAACGCCCCGCCCCCCTACCCCGCCCAAAGATGCCGAAAAACAATCGTTACTAAGATACCTGGCCTCGCCTCACACCTTGTAAAATACCTGATTCAACCGTGATACATTCTCTGTTGCGCCTCAGCCTCCGACTAACCAGCTCTGTGAAATCGAAAATAGATTATTTGTTGTTTAGCAAGAAACAGCTGGGAGGAAAAGCGTTTCGTGTGGCCCCGTGACTGTCCAGCTAACAGCCCCTCCCCGCCCCATATATAAAATATACAAAAGATTATCTCCAAAATCCTCCTCCTGACTATCTCTGCTAATAGAAAAATATACAATAATCCTATGTCAAAATCTCTTTGCGTTATGGACGAAAACCCTGCACCTCTTCCTCTTCCTCCTCCTCTTCCTCCTCTTTGCTGGACTAGTCTTGCCTTCCTGCCCAGTTCAAAAATATACATGTTTTTTTTGTCCTATTTATAGAAAAAAATTACACATCTGACCTCTCCTGGCTTGTATCCGTGCCTTGAGCTTAAAAAGTGAGATTTCACTGGCATAATGTGAATTCAACACCCTGTTTGAACTGGCCCGGAGCAGCGGCCGGGACGCACTACCTGCAAAAACGCCGTGCGACACCGACCGTAAGCACAGCACCGAGGGTGACGTAAGCTGCCGAGGTGACACAAGGTGTGATACAGTACATTGTGTGGGTTCAACGGAGCAGCACGTACAAAGAGAGTCAAACTGGAAAAAACGGTGTTGCTGTGCTTTCCTGTCGTGCCATCCTGAAGCACAGCGCTCACACTAAAACACACTTTTTCGTGTTTGCGCCCCGGTGTCGCACAGCGCTTACTGCAGATCTACGCCGGCCTCCTCCCCCTTCACCACTTCAACTAAAGTGCTGCTGTTGTTGGGTTGCCTTGTACCCTTTTCTAATTTCCTCCTCCCCTCCCGCCCCTTCCTCCTTCATCTTCCTCTTGTTCTTCTTCCTCCTCCTCACAAGTCTCCGTGTCGACTCTCGTACTTGTTGATGATGTTCCTGCAGCGGCCCAGCTCTTTCCTCATGTCTGCCACCTCCTGGCGAAGAGCGGCATTCTCCCGCTCCAGGAAGGCGGCGCGCACAGAGATCTGGTTCTCCTTCAGCCGCCGGGCGTCCCGTGAGCGCTTCGCCGCCTCGTTGTTCTTGACGCGTCGGCTCCAGTACTTCTCGTCCTATCATCGGCGGCGGTGTATGGTATGTTGGGGTGTGTGGGGAGGAAGGTGGGGGAGGACAGAGAACAAAAAAAGAGGAGAGAGCGGTATGAGAAGGGTCAGTTGTGTGATGAGAGAGAAAGAAAGAAAGGAAAGGAAGGAGGAAAGGTGGCAACAGCTCAATACTCGTAACTGCAGAACACAAAAACCACAAGCAGCTGCCCGAAAAGACCAAATTAGGTCATTTTATACCACGGCCACAGAAAATACTCAAACATACGTCTTCTCACAAATTACAGTGTAGTAAAGAAATACAGGTTGTGTAAAGCTAAGGCTCTTTTTACCTGTAATTGGTGGCCATGGTATAAAATCAATAATATTCAATAATTGAGCAAAGGTGAAATGGAGAATGATAATGACTATACATCTTCTGTCTTAACGCTGCTGTACAGTCCCGCCCTTCTGAGTGCTCAGCTGAATGAATAAATACTCGGCGCTGCAGATACAAACACCCTGCAGCCTCACAAAAGTCTGCAGCATTGTGTTTTTCGGGGGCACGAAAGAAATGTGCTGGCAGATGAGGGTCTCACGAGAGGAAGATTGGAAACCACTGAGACTGTTGTGTTAAACTTTTGAACTTCGAGAGCAAAATACAAGTGCAAACTGAAAGTAAAACCTTGTAGAGATCTCTATCTGAAAGATTTATGCCAGTGGAATGACTGCAGGCCCGGCTGCTTCGTAGAGTTTCCTCAGAGAGCCTTTTACAGGATCTGTTTACATCTGGCAGAGTTCACATTCCATAATTAAACTACATCATTATCCTTTGCATTTTACAAGGAGTGATCGGTGCTTTGAGGTTAGCTTCAGCGCACTAATGTACTCTAATTCTCCTTAATGTTGGGATCCTGGAATACCTTTCACCTTTTGATCATAGCCAGAGTTTCCAACTCCTCAGTAGAAGGTTGGTATTAAACAAAGTGTTGAATCTAAAAATCATATTTATGAGGAGCTGCAGAGCAATCCGAGCTTCATCTCTAACTTTGGTCCAAGATCATTTTTCCAAAACCAGCGAACACATGATTTATAGAAGTGGCTATGGGTGAACGAGGCAAGGTGAGTGCCTTCATCTCTCCATAAATTACAAACGCCTCAGGAGCTGCAGCTGCTCCGCGCTGAACTATGAAAACATGAGCCATTGATCAGAGCTTCTCCTATTGTGCAATGAGCTGAGCATAAAATATTTTAGGACTCTCGTCAGGAGGCATCAATACTAGTGGGCGTCACGCTCCTTTAGTTTTTTCCACATCAGTATGGGAGCTGTCAGAGAGCTGTGGCCTTTGTCGTGATGAAGTTCTGGGTTTGTAAGCTTCTGCTATGGCGTCTGCCTGAACTGAATACTGAAGGAAAACATTGACCTCTTTTGATCTGTGAGTGAGTCTCTATCTCTAGAAAACTGTAAAACACAGCGTCTCTCCCTGGACCTTTATTTTAATTTAAATGTTCAGTCTTACAGAGATGATTTTTTGCATTTATTCTTTATCAGAGTCCTGAAAACCAAATTTTCTCACTTTTATGGAAATTGGCGTCTATCTTGAAACACAAAAGATTAGGGGGTGAAAAATGAAATTCGATTTTATAAAATATCCAATATAACTTTATTTTTTGGTTTTTATTACTGGAATCTACTTGCATTTTTCTATCCCAAGAAAGTAAGATTTTAGGGTCTTAAATTACAGATTTCATAATATTTTTGAAGCTTTAAGACAAAAAAATCCTAAAAACTGCAAATTGAAGTGCTATAATGTATTCAATTAAATATGTAGATTTAAAACTAATCATGAATCAAAGTATGAAACAAGAAACTGATTTTCCTGAATCATCCACAAATATAAAGGTGAGATCATTATCATTTCCACCTGCCTGTATTTGCCTCAAACAGACCATAAAACCAGTAGAAGCACAGACATGTGAACCTACTTGATTACTGAATAATCACAAACGCTGGTCTGTAGGACAGCAAAGAATTGTGGGAGATGTAGTACCTTCTGCTCATTTGGGACCAGCATCTTGCGGGCCTTCTTGATCATTGGCTGGGGTTTCAGCTCCTCGTCAGAGAAGCGGTGCCGCCGCGGGTCAAACGCCTCCTGGCCCGGCACACTGGACAGCGCCAGGTCCGCCGGATCGGGGTCAAAGTTCACCATGATGTCGCTGCTGCCGTTGGCGCCTGCCGGAGGTCCGGCGGGTCCTGGAGGGCAGGTAGAAGTGGGTGACGGGTCCTGAGGCACCGCCTGACCACCTAAGAGGGAGATAGAGAGAGAGGACGACTGTAATTGCCTGCAGAGTTCAGCACAAAATGCATAGAGCTTTCATCTCAGCTTCCTCCTGTAGGGTCGGATTCACAGAAGATATTACTGTAATGGGATTCCGACCAATACGAGCTGCCAGAGTCAAACTGAAGTGCTAAACTCGATAATATTCAATAATTTGAATCTTGCAGGATGGGGAGTGTCAGCAATTAAGTCGAGTGAATGCGGTTCGAACTTCGATCTCCTTGGTCATTCCCCTGATCTGCTGATTATTCTATGCAGGCTGTTTTGTTATTATTGGCAATTTCTGATAGTCATATCAATAAAAACACACATAAATCATAAGAAAAGAGGGGGGGGGTCAGGGTTAGGTTAATTGCTAGTTTAATTGTCTGTACAGTTCCAGTGAATTATAATCTGTTTGACAGTCCATTCGGATGCAATAAACACAGAGTCAGCAGCACTGACTTAATTACTCGTTTAGTTGTCCAATCATCTAGTTTTATCTGCAGATTAGAGCCCATCTGCCCTCACCGAGGATGGCCGCATGTCAGAATGCAGCAGCCGAGCTAACACGCTAAAGATGGCGAGCTGATCACATCCAACCTCGACTTCCGGACGTGATCTCAGATTGTGTTTCAACCAGCGGAGCCAAAACATGGTAACAATGTTGTTGTGGTGTCATTTCCTTTTTACAAGGACTACAGCTGGCAACTGTAAAGGAGCAGGCCGTACAAAATAAATATAAATATTGTTTTAGGACATTAAAAGTACTTGATTTAAATCTATTCTATAACAGCACAAAAAAAACTGCCTAAAAATGAATACAAAAGCTTCATAAAAGGCAACTTGGTTGTGTTTCTTGTCCTACACAGATCAAACTCTGTACTATGAGGATTTGGTGTTGAGCTCATCTACAGGCCGCTGGCTTCAAAGTCACATGTGCTGCACACTCGAGCCAAGAATGAGGCCCTCTGTGATGAGTTGACCATAAAGAGGATTACCCTATAGACAGTGGACAATATGTTTAAATTGAATTCAAAATGGAGGAGGAGGAGGAGGAATCCGAGTGCTTTTGCTTTTCTATCAAATCCGCTCACATCTTCTCCCTTAAATCTTTTTTTTGCACGTCTAATGACAAGTGAACAGCGTACGGCAGGAAACTACCAGCTTCTTCACTCTGCTGCTGCCTGCAGTCGCCGCAGTGATGCCGACTCGCCACCGGGTGGCGGTGTCGAGCCAGAAACACTCAGCAGGGCAGCGGGTTCACATCATGTTGGACTTAAAACAAGCAGGAAAGATCAGGTTTGTGTTTAACCCTTTGTGGTGCGTCATGGGAGACATGATGATCATATCTGAACCACAACAAGGAAATAAAGGAAATCTGATCTGGAATCAGATCCCTTGTGTCTGCTGAAGCATTTAGCTTTATATATAGAAAATGTCAGAGCTGTTTTTTCCTCACCAGTCAGATTCCAGCAGGCTTTAATAGGAAGATGTTTCATGTGTGGCACAATAATGGTGTTAAACATCAGTGCTATGGAATGAAATAAAATAAAGTTTACAATAGGAAGCAGGAAGTAAAAAGATGATGTGGTGCATTATCAGTGTGACAGTGTGACATAAAGCTAAATCAGTTCAAGCTATTCCTGAGTGCTGCTACTAAATAGTGTAGCAGCGAATGTAAAACTCCTCTGTGATGCTTTTACCCGGAAGCTATTCTACATTAGCGCTGCTTTTCTTTTCCGAATATAGAACCAAGAACAGCGAGTCTATTCACAGTCGTACCTCCATACCAGCTTATACTGCTGCTAATGCTGATTCAATTTAAATGTCTGATAACTGGGGGAAAAAAAATAAATACCCAACAACAACAACAAGAAAACCAGATTTTTCTAAACGTTTCCTCTTTGGAATACAAGTGTTAGTTGAGCAATCATCCAGAACCAGTCTGAGCTCTATTGTGGCAGTATTTGTAAGACGCTTTTTTGGAGCTCCGGGCTCCGAGCCACAGATTATAAATAACTGCAGAGCTGGTGACCAATATCGACTGAAACTGTAGTGGAAAGATTTCAGATACTTGAGCAAATTAAACAGAAAAGAGACATGTTTACAGCACGTAATTTGCCTGGTTATTTTTTACCAGCAGAGATGAGAGGAAGTGATGTTGTCTCTTTGACAAACTCATCCAGAATCCCTCTCATTAATGATGGACTGTAAAGATTCAGCATGAGTGACGCATCTTTACTTTAATAGATCTAGTATCAAACCACAAAGCACAGAAATGTCCTCAGCCGTCAGGGAACCGGAACATTTTGTTAAATATCAGTCAGAGCGGCACAACTGATGCTGATTTGCTACTTGACGGCTGCGGTGAGCTGTCAGTCATTTTATTATGCGAGTCGACCGCAGATACCACAACCAAAACCTCCACAGGCTCTGAGGAGTCAGACTGATGCTCCGTGGCAGGCAGGGGGTGGGACATTTGAGGGGAAGTAGAGCGGTCGAAACACCCCCGTGTTCTCCCTGAAATCCAGCTGAAAACACTTGATTTCACACTGAGCGTGCAGTGCTTGTATAAGAGTGGGGAATTCTGGGTATATAAACTTTGTGAATGGTGGTTTTCAAGTTCAAACTCTGAGATAAAATCTTTCTTAGTAGTTGAAAAAAAGCTGGACTCCTCAGAGACAAGCAAAGGAACCGACATTCACAGACACTTTTACACAATTTGCGAGTTTTGTGAGCAACTGAATAAAAATATATTCACGTTTCCTACTTGTGTGGACCGCTACAAGGTATATCTGAATGGTTTTTCTCCCCCAGGTGAGAGCTTGAATTTACAGTGACATGAATGCACCGTACTCCCCTACAGTTATTATCCTTTATTGTTTTGGTCAAAACCAGAGTGGAAATGGGCTCCCAGTTGCAATCAGACCGAGGCCTGTCAGCTAAAGTCACATGCACTCAGAAATACAGTAGCTTGATGATTGGCCAGAGTCTTGGCAACCTGTCGCCCTGCAGAGTTTGACATTTTGGCAGAAGAGTCTAAATCTGATTCCTCTTCTCTTGAAGAGGATTTCCGAGCATTTCGGTGTCGTAATCAGATGTCACCGGTGTTCAGATGCTACTGTTTGCGCCAAAAACAAGAAACTCAACTCTGCAACCTGCAAATAAACTGACCATGTGATGCTGCTCTTACTGGTCAACTTACTCCCAAAAATAGAAAAATAAACCACGAATATCCTTACCAAACACTGAGTACACGAAACTCCAGAAGGGAAAGTTACTGCAAACAATTACTTATTTATTTCACATGTTAACCCATTTCAGTCCTGAAGAAGAGAAGGAGACATGGAAGCAACTATGACCCTATAGGAGAAGTTCTAAAACACTTAAAGTGTTACCATAAGGTTTTTTAATTGATTTAATTTCTCTGGTAACAATGTTTCCTTTTATGCATGTTTCTGTTGTGGAAATTAAATGTAACTTTGTCCAAACTGCCAGTTTTTAGACACAACGCTTTATTGTTACAGTGAACTCAACGACATCTGCAGCAAGCATCACCTGTTTTTATTTTGTTCCCTGTAAATAATTCGCCCATCTTGCATCTGAACCTGAATCTCGCTAGAAATTTTAAAAATATTTAGCAGCAAATTCCATTAAATTGAAGCTGCTGTAGAAATAGGTAGGAATGCACTGAATGACTTTGTGTATGTAGAAGGGGTAACTCACACTGAAGAGCAGTTACAGTAAATCTCTGCAGTTCCTCTCTGCTCCACAGAAGCATTTTAGCTTCTTTCAGGTCATTGTGCAACTGTTTTGGCTCAGTCTTCCCACTCTCGTTTTCAGCAGCTGTTTTAAGCAAAAAAGAAAAGCTCCCTGCTCAGCACCAAGTAGAATAGAGTAGCTTGTGAACACAGTGGAGCATTTACAGCCAAAGAGCCAGATACTTCCCTCAGCAGAGGTAGAGACCAAAAGCAGAGTGAATGTTGGACTTATATTCATCAGGTGGCCAGAAACATGACTCTAATTAAATGCTAGCATTTCTCTGAATCTGCTGAATGTGTAAATACTTTTGCAAAATCAGATTCATTAGGTGATATTATGTCCATGTTACGTTGGTTTCCGCTGCCCCGAAGTGGCCAAAAAATCCATTATTGCAGCTTTATGGCCTTTGTCAAGCAACATTTGCTCATTTCCAACGTCACCACTGTGAGGATTGTCTGCTTTTCTCTCTTCATGTAATTGGAAATTGAGCATCTTTGGATTTTGGACTGATGGTCGGGCATTTAACGGAAAAAAAAAGTATAATAATTCATAAAAATGTATAATATTCATAAAATCACCATGAACCTCCCATAATGCAATGCACCATATATCCCCCTCTTTATCCGTCCATATGTCCTCTGGTCCATCTGTTTGTACGTGAAGCAGCGACTCCATCGGATGAACTGCTGCTGGTTTGATCTGACTCTGGCAGCTGGATGGGGCTGATCCTGGATAAATCTGCCCAAAGCTCCGTCCTAATAACAACCATTTTGGGCAAAAAGTTGAAACTGATCCAAGAACACGGATCCCGCTGCTGCCGGATAAACAGCCGCCAAGCGTGGCTTCGCCTGGCTTCATTTCCTGTCTGTGAGCAGGAGCCATTTGGACAAAGCAGCCGCTGACTCTCGGATTCTCTCTCTGCTTTCATTAATTTAGCTGAGATTATGTGTTTTTCTCTTTTCCGCCTGTCACTCTGCCTGTCAGTCTCTGTTTCTCCCCGTCTCTCTCTCTCTCTCTCTCCAGTCTTTAGTGTGTCTGTGAATTTCACAAAAATCTTTGTTTATAGTAATATATTTGGATTAAAGCAACTAATTCTCGATTATTTTGCTTGTGTGGCTGTTTTTGTGCCAAAAACATCGCGATAAATCCAGTGTTTCTACCAGAACTGCAACACTGAATTTCCCATATTAGCTTTGAAGCCCTCAAGGGTTTTCAAGGTCTTTGAAGGTCTCGTTTGGTGAAATTTAAGGACTGTACAGTTTTGAATTAGAGCCTTCATTTCTTATTCATATTCTTGTCAAGTCAAGAAATCCTGGTTGAAATCCTTCATTTTATAACGTCTGCTGTATCATCTAAATTCTCCATCACAGGATTCGCCTCAGGATGTGAAGAGTTGATCCTCAGATGGAGCAACGGAGGCATGCTGATGAAGTTGGGCGATATATCTAAAACGGGGAGGAACTTTTCCAGTCCTCTATCAGAAACTTTTTTTAAAAAAGCCTTGTGAAGGTCCAACCGAGTTTGATGTCGTTAAAATCGCTAAAATGAGGGAATGTTTGGGTTTGGTTTTTCCGTCCTTCAGAATCAAACAGCTTCTCTCTTGAGCTGCCTTTTTTTTATTGCAATGTTCACAAAGCATGCAGGGAGGAATCTGCTGTAGTGGGCAGAGACGCCCACAGAGGCAGAAAATAGACAGGTTGAGGTTCGAGAGTCAGGTGAGCAACTCTTCCTCTTGACTAATCGCTAGCTTGATCTAACTATACACTTTTCACTTGATCCACCTACACATGAAACCAACGGCTGAATGCAACCAAACTCACCGCTGTTGCTTTCTGGGGGTCACGGGAAGGCATTTTGGGGAATGAAGAAAAACGAAAGCTTAAGTGGAAGTAGGCGAAGCAGGTAAAACAAAAGACGTAATTATAGCACAAAAGCCTCCTAAAATAACTCCATCATCATCCTCAGCTTTATTCCAGCAGGCCCGCGCATTTCCCTTCAAATCTGTTTAAGCCTTTTCCTGTTTCAGTAGGTTCTTATTTAATAAAGGGAAACAATGCAATTAGTGGGACGATGGTAATTATGTTAATTACGGAGGACGGAGGTAACAGTTAACTTCTATTGTAATTACTGTAATTGAGAAGATTTTGTGTACTTGTACTTTTTCCATCTCTTTTTTCATTTTCAATTAGTTTTTACAGTGAGTACTTTTAAACTGCAATTACTGACTCCATTAACTGTGAAACTGAGGCGTCCATTCAGTGTCTTTTGCTCCTGACTTTGACTTTCATGAAGAGAAAAATGACTTATTAAATCTCAACCATCAGATAAAATGCCTACCCTTTCCCAAACAAACACTAATGTTAGGACTGTCATTTTAATTAACTTAAGCAAGTTTTCAAAAACAGACCAAAATAACTGGAACACAAAAGAAAAGATTCAGAGCAGGTGCAACAATGGAAGAGCAAACACGATGACGCACTATAACATTCAGCCATCAAGCACAACATAATGGGTACAGTTACATGATTGCTGGTGTCATCTAACCTTAATGTTGAATTGTGGGAAAACAGACTGACTCACGCTCTGCTTAGTTTAATCAGTCGTGAAGAGTCAGAGGAGTAACATTTCACACGAGTGACAATATTATTCTCATATCACAATAATAAAGAGTCCAGTTAACAGTTAGTTAACAGTGCTAACAGCTATCACAGCAGTACTGGTAACAGCAACGTTAGCAGCTGTAGACTAAAAGCAGTATTATTAATGGTAACCTTATGGTGCAGTCATACAGTTACAGTATTAATAGTAGTACCAGCAGCAGCAGCATTACTGGAAGCTGTAACCTGGCGGTGCTATTAGGTCTACTGACAGTCATTGTAGTGGTAGCAGTGGCACTGACAGGGTTAGTCAGCAGTAGTATTAGAGGTAGCAGTCCTAGCAGCAGTTATGGCAGTAACAGCAGTACAGTAGTACTAGTGGTAGCAGTAGTGTTTACCAGCGCTGTAGTACTCAAGTCTTGACTTGAGATGTTTTGTCTCAGACTTGTCTTGGACTCTCGAATCGAGTCCAGTAATACATAATATATAACTTCCTCCTGCGAAACAAAACCACTGATTAAGTTTGCTTGTTCAGAAAAGGGCACTGACATTGGTAACTCATAAAAACCCATCTCATTGGCAAACGCATTCTTTGTTTTTTCTATCTCAGTCTCGACTTGAACTCAAAACTCTTTGGACTCGGTCTCAACTAGTCCTGGTCTTGGAATCAACAAAGGTGGTCTTTACTACGGCACTGGTATTCACAGTGATGACAGTACACCACAGTAGTATATCGGTAGAATATCGGTAGTACCGTAGCCTTAGCAGTATCAGTATTAGCAGTAATAGAAGTAGTGGTACAAACAGTAGCCCTAGTGGTTAGCACACTAGCAGTACAGTACTTTCAGCATCAGTATTAAGAGCAGTTTTAGAGCAGTAACAATACTGGTTATAGTCTCAGCAGTAGTACAAGCAGTAGTAATCTTAGAGGTTGCAGTAAAAGCAGCAGTAGCAGCATGAAATGTACAATCTGCAGCCTCAGCAGCAGAACTAAATAATACAAGTGGTAATTTTGGCATTTTGGTGCATAACAAGTTCTTCAAAAGTCAAGAATCAAACACAGGAATTTAGAATAAGAAATATGTAAATGATGTAAAATAAAAAGAGCTGCCCCAACATTTAAAACAAGGAGGACATAGTGCTCACAATATTGGTGTGACCATGGGGCGGGATAACAGTATTATATAATAGGAGCAGTAGTCTGAGTATTAGTAGCAACATCAGCAGTAGTAATCAGATAAAGAGTCGGAGCAGCATTTCATTTCCTGTACAGTTTGTTTCTGTCGTCTGAGTGGACGACATGCAGATGAGCTGGGAACTCCGCCAGCAGCTGTTTGTGTCGAAAAACACTGAGTGGAAATACAATACAGAGGAGGAATGTGATATAGGAAGTGTGTTACATAAAGAGGGCTACCCTCCCTGTAATGTAAACACGGGCCGTGACTGTGTGCTGCAACGTTTGGCTTCCTCCTCTCTATCTTAAACACCTCGAATCCTTCCTCCACAACAGCGGCTATATGACCAACTGACTTCAATTATATGTGCAAACAACAATATGGAAGAACAGCTGACCACCACTTATAGTAGAAACACAGGGTGGAAAGTAATAGTATATGCATTATTGATTGATCTCCCATTAGGTTTCTGATTAATATTCATTGTTTTGGTCAATATTAATGTATAAAGCCATTAATGCAATCTTCAATTTCTTAAAAACAGTTATTAAATATTATTCAAATTGAGCTACAGTTTAAGTTTCTTTTTTTTTAACTGTTGTACTTCTATGTACTAGATGTCTGATTGCAATACAAAGAAGCACACACACAATAATAACAGCACTAGCAGTAGTATTAATAAGCAGTAGTACTAGTTGTAGTATTTCTAGTCTTATCTGTAGTGTTAACAGCAGTATTAGTGGCATTTACAGTAATAAAAGTACTACCACTATTAATTACTGCTGTTATTAACACTTACTATTAGTTGCAGTAGCACCAACAGCAATATAAGTACTAATAGTAGCAGCAGTAGCAGTATATCAGTAGTACTAGCACTAGTATTATTTAAAAAACAAAAAATTTTAATTGGTGTTAAGTACAAAGAATTAAGAACAATAATCATTAATTAAAATAAAGTATTTTTGCGCCAAAGCTGTTTTAATTCTAGTGTACGTGATAATTTTAAATCATTTAGTTTAACAGCATCTTTAACATCTGTTTTCAGTCTCAGTGTAATTTCAGTTCACAGTTACAGCACACATGTACACACCCAGGCAGGCTCAGACTCGCCTCTGCGCACACAAACACACAGACACGTGCACCTTCGCATGAGTGTGCAAGAACACCAGTGGACACACACACACACACACACACACACACACACACACACACACACACACACCAGAAACAATTCAGTCCAGGTGACACGCCCCAGGAGACTTGTTCCCAATGTCAACACACTGACTGGGAGTTGTGTCAGCACATAGATAGTAGTGACCTCCTCCCTGTTTCTCCTCTTTCTAAATGACTGCTCGCACTCTGCCAACGGTCAGATCACATTATTATGAGACCTGGTCACATGACCAAACGAGACATAAGAAGAAGACCCCCACCTAGTATCACTGCTCTCCATATGATGCAGGTTATTTTATCCTTAATATTCACACATTCTAAATATTTTACTAGTTTTAATGTAGATGTCTGTGTAAGTTTGTGCAGCATCAGGACACCGCTTTAAACTCTTTGACTTTCCAACAAAGATAATGAATTCCAACAGAAGATCTGGCTTCGCTCTGTGCCCACTGAGTCTATCGTCAGCACCGCCGTCATAACGGCGTGTTGTGAATATGAATGTAGGGTAAAAACTGTCAGTCAAACAAATAATGTACAACGCTGGTTAATTGTCTTTACACAGCGACCTGCCATTATCCGGGGATACTGAGGGTCTTCTGCCAACGTTGGTGTCTTTCAACCGTGATCACACTTTCTCCCTAACCTCACCAGCTAGTTTAAGTTACCATAACCAATCCTAACCAGGCGTTCAGACTGAAAAAGGCACTACGAGGGGACGGCAGTGGTTGTTCCAGGTAGTTTGAGCTACAGATCCATGAGTTTGAAGACCTCTGTTCACATTGCAAAGCGATCTACCAGAGATGTGTGTCTGCATGTATTCGATTGTCCAGCACAGTGCGCTGCAGGAGCTGGATTCAGCTTCTTTCTTTTGTGAGACAAATCTAGTGTTGTGTTTATTTTCTGCAGTCAATGGTCACACTGACATGAACGAGGAGGCTGCGTTGTGTTCATGCAGCACTACTGTCCGTCTGGATACGACCTTAAAGTGCTGCACATGTTGGCGCCCCATAGCACACACTTGATGCGTAACACAGACGGAGGAAGTAGTACAGTAGCTGGGTTGCGACGATTTGGGATACAAATAGCTGTTCTCTGGGACAGCTAATGCACGTTGCTGCCGGGGGGAAGAGCACATTGGCCTCCGGTCAATCCTGCTTTTAACTATAAAGCTGGCAGATCACAACAAAAGGGGTCATATGAGTCATTTGTTAAAGGTCATATGCATTTTGGAAGACACTGACAAAAGGATACTGAAGAAGTACTGATGACAGGGCACTGACACTGAACCATTTATTCTGTTAGTCTGGAGGAGCTGAATGATTTCTAGTTATTCTTTATGTATTCTGTGGCAGAGGAGGAACTTTAATATAAAGCTACATACAGATCTGCTTTAAAATTCAATTATAATTCCTCTTCCTAACTCGTTCTCCACTCCACCGTCCTACAGCTTTGTTTCTTTATTTGCTTCGTCCTCAGTGTTTATTCTCTCTGTAATCTTCACTGTTTCCTCTCTCTCTCTCTCTCTCTCTCTCTCTCTCTCTCTCTCTCTCCCTCTTTATCCACTTTCCTCCTGCCTTGCTCTCTCTTTCCTCCTCCCGCCCCTCCCTTCCCCTCCCTCCCTCCCTCCCTCTCTCCCTCCCTCTCTCTCTCCCTCCCTCTCACTTGCACGCTGGCTCTCTCGCTCTGATGCTTTCTGCAGCGGCACGTGACGTGGCGGCCGCACATGGCCCGAGCGTGTGAGAGACAGAGAGAGGGAGAGAGAGGGAGAGCAAGAGATTTCAAAACATGCAAAGCGAACACTCTTGACTAGCTCTCTCCCTCCAGCATTGCTCTCTCCCTCGCTCTCTGTGCGGTGTTACAGAGTGCAGAGTCAGTGTCTTGTTTAACCCTTCCCTCGCTGGGATTAATCACAGCCCTGAATGTTAAATCACTGACTGCCTTAGTGTGGCATTATCCTGCACTCTCTTTTAAAGAGACAGCAAATCAGTTCTCTCACTGTTTAATCAATTCACAGCCAGATCTCTGAATTCATCTTTTAATACCTTTATGCTGGAATTAAACTCTTCACTGTCTATCTCATCTCACGGGTTCATGATTCCTAGAGGGTTTATCTTGGATTCTTCTAGTCTAGACGCTGGTATTTTGGTTTCTGTTTGAGGTGAAGCTCTGTGGTTAAAGGACAATACAACTCAGCTGGGGAAGTCATATGTCGTTCCTACGGCCAAGGACGGTCTAAACAGAGCTTGTTTGTCTGCGAGAGAAAGTGACTGCAGCTAAATGGGCTGCAGGAGTTTGACTAATGAGCTTTTCTACTTAGACTGCTTAGTTTTGATATGTTTACCGCTCGACGGCGAAAGCAAACACACAAAAGATCAAACATCTATATTTATTTTGAGAAACGTAACCAGGTAACAGAGCAGCTCTGTGAGGCTGATACTCACATCAGCATGCCAATATGCTCACAGTGATAATGCAAGCGTGCTGATGTTCAGCAGGTATAATGTTCATCGTGTTAACCGTCTTATTTTAGCATGTTAGCATGCTAACATTTGCACTAAACAGAAGGTGCAGCTTAGGCTGATGGGAATCTCTTTCATTCTTTGGTTTAAGTATTGGACCAATAATAGCTTTGACCTGATGAAAGAGTTTGAGATATTTTAATAAAAAACACAAACACACAGATTGAAGCCTAGCAAGATGGATTCTTGTGTTTTGTCTTGAGTCTAGCTGCCTCACAAGGTTAATAATTTAACCTTAGGTCACCTTACTTACTTACTGATAACCAAGGTTCTTAGAGTACTGACTTTTTATTACATGTAACCCGCAGATGGTGCTAGCTTTATGAGCTAGGCTAACCTGAGTAGCTAACAGTCAGCAGTTGAATGTTGTTGAATGTTTCGTAGACTGTAACTAGGTTGTATGAGACTATATATATATATATACTGTATGTGCCATTCATGGGTCTACTTTTAATCCTAGACAGCAGAGCCTCAGATTTACATAACACATGTCAGACTTTCCCTCCAGTACAAGCCTCAAACATATTGTGGCCATATTTGCTCAATAGATAATAGAAACTGTTGTACAGGACTTGGAAAAGACTGCGAAAGGTCTGAACTAGTGGATACATATAAATATAGCTTAAATAGAGTGTATCGTACTACTTGACAATTTTATATTCCCCTGGATGTCAGGGTATTGAAGTCCATTTTAGTTATTGTGGTTGATCACAGACGACTCAAGGGCAAAGAGACATCTGACAGCTGAACATTAGCACATTCCCACTGAAGATCCAACTTTGGATCAGGCTGAAAATGTTTTGAGAAAGAGACCTGAAACCTAGCCGAGGATATAAATGAGTAAAACCAAATCAAATGTAAATGTCAGTTAAAAGATCCTTTCTTAGCTGCTGTGTGTAACCTGTGGTTTGTTTGCCTGTTTATGTTTCCATAAATGTGTAGAAGTATGGAATCCATATTTCACAAGTTTGTTTTTATGTGTAGTTTGTGTAGTTCCCACTGAAGCTTCACCACTTCTGCTTTCACTGTCGTGTCAGTCCGTCAGCAGGATTTAAAAGCTGTACAGATTCCCATAGACAGATAAGCCTCGGGGCTAAGGAACGACTGAGTGGATATTCAGATTCGGGATTCCTCTCCAGGTGACTCGTTTGACGTCAGTGAGTCAAAGTTTCTTTTTTTATTCATGAAATTCTGTTCCTCATGTATATTTTACGTGCGGTAATCTCTTTGCGGTCTTCAGTCCGATAAGTGATCCCCCATTAAGGACCGCTTTTTACGATAGCTGTGAAAAATTAGTGCAGCAGATGCTTCATTCCAAACACAGGTCAATGAGTTTATGCGTCCCCCTGCATGCAGAGGCTCATGGGAATCTGAGGTTTAAAAAGCTGTTTTCGATTAGGAAAGTTTCTGACTGAGTGAACTGAACTGAAAGTGCTGGAGCCGAAACCCGATAACAGCTGATCTGAGCTACAAGTAAAGATGACTCGCGTTTCCTTTCCAAAGAAGACAAGGGGCTGATCTTTAGGGGAAACGGAAATAAATGATCTGACTATATAATATAAGTTGCAGTCATGTCATGGTGGTCTTTCTTTAACTACTAATGAATTCTGCTGAACAGCTTTCCTCCTCTTCGATCTACAAAGCCGGCCCAAAAATTGGTTGCAGCTCAGTGGGCGTTTAGCATCATTAGTGAGTGTTACAGTGCAGACTTCAACCTCCCAAATTCTCTCCTTCACTTACTAAAATATCAACACGATCACTTCATGGATGCAGAAGGGACAAAAGCAGAACTGACCGTCAGTCTGTTCTGGAAATGTCTGAACTACCCACTAAAATGAACATCTATACTCCTGAGAAATAAGCCATGCAGGTAGAGAGCTGTGTTTTATTTCACAGCTAAAACGAACAGGACAGTAAAAAAATCCAAGTATTGCATTTGAAAAGGGGAAACTGAAAATGATATGCTTCATTTGTGATGTTTGGGGGTTTCGAGAGAAAGAGAAAGACATCAAAGCGCCGTCTCCTCGGCTCAGCTGATTCTCATAGGAGGTTTTGTCAGGCTGATATCTCTTGTAGCAAATACTGAGCTTGCTGGGTTTAGTCTGGTTTTGTGAAAAGCAGAATATCTGTGTCCAGCTCTTACTGTTTTATCTATGCAGCGTTCGTCCGCTAGTCTTGTCCACTTTCAGCTACAGACCTCAGTTTGCATCATCACACATAAATAACAAACAGAGAGAAACTGTTATCAAAGCGACTTATAAAACCACAGCTTCATCCATGTATTTTTGTGTTTTCCCTCTCCTCTGAGCTGTCCATTTTGCCCAGACTGAATTAAAATGAAACCAAACATGCATGTGGATCCGATTATTAGAACCTGTTTATTTTCCATTTCTCTGGTTGATTCTCTCTCTCTCCCTCCCTCTCTGTAGTAACACTTCAGCTCTACAGCGACCTGAGGGATTTCTGGCTGGATGCATCATGCTCAACCCAGTCACGTGTTTATAATTTAGAATAAAGAGCACGCACGCACGCACACACACACACACACACACACACACACACATGCATGCTCACAGTAAAACCCAAACAGTTGCATGCAAATGCCGAAATAAAGAGGACACTCTCATATGCATGTTTGAAGTTCAGCGTACTGCACAGACACAAAGTGAGCACACAAACACACACTGATGGTGTATATTCATGGAGATGTGCAGGGGCACTCAGGCAGATAGGAACACACACACACCCACACACACACACTCAGAGCCTTGCAGCAGTATCCAGTGGTATTCGCTCCTCTGTAGCAGCTTTATCCTGCTTTCTTTCTCGCATCTCTCTCTGTCTCATTTTCCGACAGTTATTTTTTTCTGATTTTATTTTTTTCCCTTCAAGCTACTCTGTATCTCTTTTTCGCAGTGAAAGATCTTCTCCTTTATTGTTTATGACTCAGAATAAAAAAGACAAACACAATGTTCCAGTCAGATTTCTCCGAATGAGATCCTGCTGGGCACTTTATCTCTCCTTCTCCCTCTTTCTGTTCTACTCTCTCTGCTTGTAGCATACACAACTCTGCATACTACACACTGTATTAAAGGTATGCAAATATTGTATGAACCATGAGTTGTGAAAAGGATGAGTATGAAAATACAAAGTACAAAAATATGAAGTGCACAGTCCCTTTGAGTTTTGTGTCGAGTTGTTCCCACAGCAGTGACCCAGTCAGGTGACATTGTCTAAACAATATGTCAAACAACAAAGCGGGAGGAGTGGCAGCGGGTTCACATCCCAGCAGGTGGGTTAGGGTTAGGGTTAGGTCAGCCTGTGTATAAAGTGATGCTAGTGTCAGTTACAGTGTAAGAATCACATAGCTTCAGTTACACAACCAAACAATGGCGTTTACACACATCAAAACACCAAGCGGCAACCTCGGTGGCTACAAATGAAGCCAACACGGAAATAACAAAAACTACAGTCCCTCAAACGGCCACTTGACGCTGGCTCCAGAAGTGAGTCATTCTCCATAAGAGCCCATATTAAACATTACAGCAGAAATAAACATGTTTACAGCCACTACAGACCACTTTACACGGGGTGAATCTCTATATAACTCGCCTGTTATATTATCAGATAGAAGTGTGCACATTAAGCTAGCTATTTGTGTTTTAAAGCTGCAATAATCAATATATTTATAATAACACTGGATAAAGTGACTTAGCTCTATTAGCATCTTTCAGCTCATTGTTTCGGTTTTCCAACCAACCATCAGGAAACTATTTTCAGTGAAATAGGTCTTTAATATAAAAACCTACTGCCCAAATGGCAGAAAGACAAAGGCAACTAGCTGGTAAACAAAGTGGAGCATTTAGTGGCTAAAGACACAGATATTTCCCTCAGAAGTTAGCCAAGAACAAAATGGACTTATACTTTCTTCAGTGGGCAGAAACAGCTCCATATGTGTATATGATGTGTAAAAAGGCAACTGTGTGCTAACATAGTAGTTTTATAAGGAAATAATATGTGAATGTTCTGTTTACAGCTGCTGTTAAACTTTACTAATCCACTGCATGCTTGCATATTACAAGGACTTTAGTTCCACAGTCATTTATCATTAATCGAGCACTTCTCTCCAGCCTCGGTGCCATTTCAGTGCGGTAAACCTGTTGCCCGGCAGACGGCACTGCCTTAAAGGCTAAAATCTGGAAACAACAGTCTCCTATGAGAGTCAACACAACAGATTACATGAGAGATTGTAACATTATTCTCACGTGGCCGTTCCCTGCAAGACTGGTATTGATTCAGATCTTTAAATTCTGCCCACAGGTGTGTAAAGAAGCATCATTCATTCAGTTGGTTCAATCCAATGACGACTCGATGGTGAGATAATATTCATAACGAAGTTTTGCCTCTTCCTCTGCGTCCACACATCGTCAATACTTCACACACTCGAGCACTCATTGTCTCATCCTTCCTTTAAATGTCTATACAACCGCCAAACATTTACAAAGACATGTGGCAATCTGTCATCAATAAATCATCATGAAATTAGCTGTGATGATTCATTCGATGGCTCACAGGATAAAAAAACATGGCCGTCAGCGGTATAAAGAATGGGCTTTGAGGTTTCAATTAGAATTGGAAGTTGTCAGCCTTATGAAATCTCAAACAGAAAGAAAAAATAAAAGAAAGACAGACAGAAAAGCTCTTCTGATGTTCTGGCAGTTCTGGTTCACATCAAAAAAGCAGCAGAGAGAGGAAACAATAAATTATGAATATATAACGGATGAAAACAGGCTGTTGGAGGGAGCCGAACAGGGTGTCAGCCGTTTATCAGAGATATAATTAGAGAAGACCTTCCTTTGGTTATTGTTGAAGGAGTCCAGTGGTTGAATTAGGTTAGTTAATGTAATGTATCATGAGTCTGTGTCCTCATTAGTGCCAGATCCCATTAAGGCCTCTGCATGCACAGCCTCATATATGTCTGACTGCATTAGCTGGTGCACAAATGTTCTCACGTGACGAACAAATTTATTCTCACCATCAACTTCTCAGGATCTACAGTGAGAAAAACATTCTGATTTCTAACCAGAAAGTTTCCATACATTCCTACATACATCTCTTACCAGCTCCGAGTGACGGATCAAGTAAAATATTCATGGAAAATGTATTAACTTGTGAAAAATTCAATCAAATGTTCATCTAAATGGGTTAAAATGGAATAAAACTGCACTCAAAATCTCTTCCCAGCTCTCTGTAGATGTTCACATTCACTCACCATGTAGACACTCAGGTCCTCCCATCATGCCTGGCGGCTGCTGCTGAGGTGGCAGTGGCGGCGGCGGCGGTGGCTGCGGCTGGACGGTCTCCAGTCCCAGCAGCGAGGAAGAGGAGGATGAGGAGGACATGGAAGAGGAAGAGGAGGAGCAGGGCGGAGGAGAGGTGGGAGGGCACTGGGAGCTCTGGTTGGGCACCGCCGACTGGGAGCTCTGGGAGGAGAGGGGGGAAAATATGTTAATGGAGTGAGTGACATTTAGACTGTTTTTACCTGCATAAAGGAGTTGTGTGTCTATCAGTCTCACCTGGGAAGGGATCTGGGCGCTGGTGGAGCTGGGCCCATTGCTGTGCATCCCCATCCCGTTCTCAGTCAAGAACTCCTCCAGGTCCATGTACTGCAGCTGGAACAGGCCTCCATCACACGGCAGGGTCCTCTCCCACAGCAGCGGGCCCAGGAAGGCTGACTGGGAGTTGGGCCGCAATGCACCGGACGCAGGGGCTCCTCCCGCACCGGCGGGGCCTCCGGCGTTGACCCCCACTGAGTCCTCATCAGAGTCCACAGGCTTGTCTTTGTCTGGAGGAAGGGAAGGATGAGGAATGTTTTGAGAAGTTCTTTCTGATCGGAGAGCGTAATTAAACCTTTCCTCGTCCCCTTCCCCTGTGTTTGTGTAAAAGGGCAAAAGGAAAGATAAGAACCGATAAGGACTGATATCCACTCTGACAGTCCAGCAGAATGACTCTAACCGCAGAGAGAGACGCTGATGATAACCTCATTTATGGTCTCATTTGTTTACTGTATTGAAACTGTCAGACTCAAACTGGTAACGATTTATTGATGTTTGAATGAAACATTTCATGCCATTTCCACCCTGGAAAACACGTGTGACGATATAAATAATTTGGTGCACTTGGAGAAGTTTTAATGCAGATTGATTACTGGGAAATATTCCAGCAGATACATATTTAGATAAAGTCTGTTTATTGCATCCAGTGTGTGTTAAAGGTCCAGTGTGTAACAGTGAGGAAGATCTATTGTCTCAGCCACCGTAGTTTCTCCTACACACTTTACAATAGAGCCTCCTAAATGTCAAACACTGGACCCTTTAAAGGGAAATTATGTGACCTTATGAAGATATAACTGTTTTATCTCACAAATTAAAAGCCACATTCTTTGGAAATGTAGACGAAGTATTTGTCAACTTCTACAATGATATTGCTCCTCTAGCGAGCCACGAGCTAATGTTCAGGTGCAGTTTTACAGTATATGATGGGCGCGGTTAGCTAGTCACCCAAATCACACTTGTTTGGGTGCATAAATGTCACCACCACAAGCTCAAGACTGGTCTTTGAAACAATATTTCTCCATTTCAGAAGGGAATATAGAGGGATTTTGATATTAAGCATGTAAGAAGAGGACATTTTATTTCACTGTGTCTCTAAACGCATCAAGAGACGTGTCGAATGATGACCAGTGTGCATTACTCTACAAAATGGACATTTGTTTCCACGAGCTCTGCCTCTTTGGGCTGATGTCTGACTGACACATCGCTTTGTTTCCGATGTGATCCAGATCTGTGAGATCAAGAAACGTCTTCAGCTGGAGCTCCAACACTAAGCTGCATCACAGTCGTGTGTATCTTGTTCTACTCTGTCAGAAAATCATTTTAAAAGACAGACAACAATCAACAAAGAGCTCCAGGGGCTGTGTTGTTGTTTGATAAACACCGGCTGAGGTCTGCGTTTTCTGTCAGGCGCTTGTGTCCTTTGCTCTCTGTGAAGCACTTAGCTGCAATCATTAAAAGGCATCTATAAATAAAGTTGACTTGGCTGACCCTGCACTCTGACCTCCCAGGCAGGGAGGGGGTCTGATGGAAACATAGATACAGACATCAGGCATCAATAAACCATCACCAGCAAAATAAATGAAATTCCTGCAAGTAGACCAGGAACCGAATTTAATTGCAGCGCTGCATGGAGAGAACCAGAGTGATTGTTTTGTACCCTCATCCTTGGATAATATTATTCTAAAGAATTATGCCTCCAAAAGTGCATATTGAATAAATGGCACACTGAATAATAAAAGCCAATAAAATAGTAATAAAAGAGCATATTTAACTGGGCTGGGAACGGCAGAGAAAGGGAGAGTAATGAGAACGAGAAGAACAAGCAAGACTGAGGGAGAACATCAGGAAGGCAGGAAATTTAAATTTAAAGGGATTAAAGAACATAAAGAGAGATTACAACGTGAAAACAGCAGAGGAGGGATGGAGCAGAGAGTCATGGCCATCATATTCATGTCCCTCATAATCTCTCTACTGTCATCATCTTCCTCATCTGCCTGCCAGCTTCTGTTAAATGTCTGTTCTTTGCTCCATGGAGTGGATACTGAGGGGAGGGAAAGAAGGACAGAAGATGGACAGAACAGAAACAACGGTATTAAATGAACAATCCAGAGGATTCACTTGATACATATCTCATCTTTTTGAAAGTGTGGGAGACATTTAGTCCAAATCCAGGCCTCTAAATCACTGCCTCAGTGTCCATTGATGTTTTAGTTTTTTTATCGATACACCAACTTTTCCACCAAATCATAAAAACCTTTTTGTGATATTTTTAGGGCTTTTTTGTGTATATTTCCGCATTAAAATGTCTAAACACACTAGACCTGTTAGACTATAAGACTTAGATATTGTGTTGAGGTGTGTATTTAGGTTATCCTAAATGTTGCCAATTTTAATTCAGGTAATGCTGCGTTTCATTTGTCCTCAATGGCGTCATATTGTCTTTGCGCATGCTTCAGCATTCTTGTTTGTCAAAGGTTGCAATAAATCCATTTTTATGCAGTTTCAAGCCACGTTTTTACAATACCCTTTATAGATCTTGGTTATTTTTGACTATATTTGAAGGATTTTAGTCTTCAGACGTCTGGATCTTAAGTTATCAGAGAAACAAGCTGAGCTAACGTTAGCAGCTGCTCGGCTTGCAGCCCCTCGGGGACGTCCTTTATCTGCTGAACAGCGTCGGAGAAACACTGGTTTTTAAGGTGGAACTGCTTTATTCAGTGATTTTACTAGTTTTAATCAGCGGGTTGTTTCTGAAACTTTGGCAGATAAAAACCTCCTGAACACTGAAGGAATCCTAACTGACTGCAGAGACAATAATGGTGGTAAAGACAACAACTCCCATGATCCCACGCTGCTTCATGACATCACCAAACTTCGTATTTTAGTTAGTGTTTTATTGTAAGGTAAGTAGACAGTAAGAGAGATGGGTGTAAAGATGGCAAAGATAACGGAAAGGAAAAGGAAAGGTAATTACAGATTGTGAACAAATGAGTAATTAATACAGTTTCCACAGGCAAAACTGTCATCTAATGTCCCAATCATCCACTGTTCATTGTGCACTGCATAAAGCTACAAAGTGGTGCATGAACCCAGCAGATAGCAGCTAAAATGGGCCTCATTGTGTAGCATCATAATTGTATAAAAGCTGTGCTGAGGGGAAATGAATTCACAGGTGACAGCCGGCTGCTAACTAACAACCTGTAATGTTGCTCCTGCTGCAGCAACAGACAGCTGATCCAAGAGAATGAAGGGATTCGAGAGTATAAATTACTAGTATGAAGGCTCAAGTTATTCATTTCAATGCACACGTTTAAAATAATAAAATATCTCCTGACACCTGCAGGCTTCAACAAATGGGGAGATCCCTTAAAGGGC
>JAGRRF010005532.1:3304186-3319981 GCA_019097615.1 Morone chrysops
GGGGGGGGGGGGGGGGATCTACATACACAGTCACATTTATGCAAAGTGCAAAAGCAGCACATCGATCAATACACATAAAAAATGATTTGTCTTATGTAAGATTAGCAGTATGGGGGAGGGGCCGGGGTGTCTGTTTTGCAGTTACATCATACAGTATATGAGTACATTCATATTTTCCAAACAGCAAACAGACTTTAATGACCCAACATGTAGGCGCACTCAGCCCGTGACCCGACATGTGTAGGTTCTGTACATTCAAACCGGGACGCTGAAAAAAACGCACGCTGCCCATTGCTGGAACCACCGAGGAGTTCGTACTGGATTTATAGAAAGAGCGAGAACGGGAGAAACTTTATTGACTGCTGGCTGTCAATTTAAAAAGGGTTAAAAATGTGAGAATGCAAAAATATAAAAGCAGCAACGAAAGATTACGTAACTCTGGAAAATTGACCATTTGCTGCTGTTTGCTGTCTTTGAGACGGACGCAATCGATGTCCAGTCCATTCAGGGTGGTAATGGTTATGGGCTGCGATCTTGTTAAGATTACTGCTCAACATATCTGGTCATTGACCATTGACAGTAATGGGCAATAATGTCTCTGTTAAGCGTCACCCAGGGAACACACACCACATTAAACTTCTGTACCGTGCATGTTACACACACACACACACGGTGGGATAAAAGCAATGCCAGCTCTGAGATCATATGGTTTATAAAGCATAAAGTGAGCACGAGGAACGCTGTCGGAAACCTAATCAAACACCTTTTTTCTTTTTTTTTGTGCCACCACACAGAATTAGCTCGGTCATTTCCAAGTGTGCAAGGTAATTGATTTTATTTGGAACACCTACGACGGCTGACAGAGAGGTTTGATAATGGTGTCATGGAAAAATGAACTTTGTTCAGTATCTGACTCAGAGAGCTGTAGTGTTCTGTTCTTGTGTCGTCCCAGGAGGCCGTTAACCTTATCTAACACAGGAAGAGTGAGGACATGAGCGGAGAACACCAAAGGAACCAATCGCACAGTTTCTAATCTCACTTTCAGGAATGAACTGGCGACTGAGCGAACGAGAATCATCAGCGGTGTTATTATTCACATTTACTGAAGAACGATACAAAAAAATGTGATAAAAAAATCATCAGTCCTCCCACATACAGTTGTATTGTTAGTTAATATAACAAAGTGGTGCTTCTAAGATCGAATTTCCAGCAATAATGAACACGTAATCATTAGTTTGGACTCTGACTTGCTGACAGTCTTCGCTTACACACTTTAAACTTTTACTTTAATCTGCCGGCTTGTGTAATTCACTCCCCTGGGGACACATGTGGGCGTAATGGCTCGGAATAACTGGCACTGAAACGACTTTATAACTTCAGTGAAAATCATCGTCTCGTCCTCTTCGTCCTCGTCATATTTCCACGGCAACCTCATCCAGTTTTCTGTGGCGGCCATGTTAGGTGCACCAAATGAGCCTTCAGAAACAATGGTTTGATTTAGAGCGAGAGTTACTTTTATTTCCACTTTTCTGGGGCGATAAATCACTTGTGCTAGCATTGCTTTTGTTGTTTTCTTGGTGCGTCGCCCGGGAAAACACACTCAGGTAAGTGCGGTGACCCCCGGTAATCAGCTGTAAGCACAGAACACATCACTGCTACACAGAAAGGAGAAGAAGAAGCACATTTGGAAGCAGGCTTGTGGTGGTGGTGGAGGGAGGGAGGGGGAGGGCAGACAGGCTTGCATTAAGCGGAGGGCAGCTCACACTCTTAGAACGATGTGTCACTCTCAACACAAACACACGCAGATGTTTTAAACCACTAATACGTGTGTTGCCGCGGGGCAGCGTTGAGAATGGCAAAGCGGCTGTAAGAGTGCAGGACAACAGGCCGTCACACCGACAACGAGACAGACAGACAGTGTGGTAGTGAGGCCGCCGCCTGCGCTGGACTGTGCTGCTCACCACGAGGCTTACCGATGGTAGCAGAGTGTTTGGGGCTGGAAGCAGACCCCTGCTGGTTAAAATGGTGGTGCAAAGTCCCAGCTGCGAAGAGAGCAGAGCCGACAAACTGATGGACAACCACTCAGAGACAGAGACAGAGAGAGAGAGAGACAGAGAGAGAGAGGGAGGGAGAGAGAGACAGAGAGAGAGAGGGAGGGAGAGAGAGACAGAGAGAGAGAGAGGACAGAGAAAGAGAACAGAGAGAGAGAGAGGACAGAGAGAGAGGGAGAGAGAGAGGGAGAGAGAGAGGACAGAGAGAGAGACAGAGAGAGAGAGGGAGTGACAGAGGACAGAGAGAGGACAGAGAGAGAGAACAGAGAGAGAGAGTGACAGAGGACAGAGAGAGAGAGGACAGAGAGAGAGGACAGAGAGAGAGAGAGAGAGACAGAGAGAGAGAGGACAGAGAGAGAGAGAGGACAGAGAGAGAGGGAGAGAGAGGACAGAGAAAGAGAGGACAGAGAGAGAGAGAGAGAGAGACAGAGAGAGAGAGGACAGAGAGAGAGGGAGAGAGAGGACAGAGAAAGAGAGGACAGAGAGAGAGAGAGTGACAGAGGACAGAGAGAGAGTGACAGAGGACAGAGAGAGAGAGGACAGAGGACAGAGAGAGAGAGGACAGAGAGAGAGAGAAAGACTGTCCCTCCAGGAATTCTTTTTTCTTTGATAATTTTGCTTTACAATAAATTAAACTGCAGATTAACTAAATGCAGCATGTTCTATTAATGTCTTCCAAAAGATGAAAGACTGAGATGCAGTTTTATTCCCCATTAGAAGATCAAAATACTCAAGTATTTAAACCTTAAACAAACCTGGACAGTTTTACAATCAAGTATTGTTAAAAAAAAATCATAGTTTTATACAAAAAGAACTAACTTTTTATTTTATTTTAAGTGCCACATTTTCCTTCAGTTGAATTTCATCTTGTTAAAAGGCATAAAAGTTCTGCAAAGTCACCAAACAACTCAGCAAATCCTGGAGAAACAAGAGAGCTTGTTATGTGAGAAGAGAGAGAGCGACAGAGCAGCAGAGAGAGAGAGAGAGAGACAGAGCAGTACAGAGAGAAATGTGAGTTCTGCTTTTTGTTTAGACTGTCATTGCATGAATTGTTACTTTACAAGAAAACAAACACATTGAAAACACTGACGTCCACCACTCAGAGGGAAACTGTTTGTCAACCAGAGAAATCCTTCAGACTGTGAACTGTTAATGAGAGTCACATTTCTGTGTCATCAGAAACAGCAGAGAGCTGGAGTGGCGCATCAGAATGAGGAAAAACTACTCATTAAATACAGACCAGTTGAATTTGTCTTTGACTGTCAAAGCCACAATTACCTCACAAAGAAGTGCCAAAACCTTTTAAGCTTGATTTAGCTGCGTCGTTCTAACTGCAATTAAAAAACCTAAAACAAATATTGTCAAAACCTGAGATGGCAAAAAAAAAAAAACTACAAGATTCCTGGTTTCAGTATTTAAATACGAACTGATATGCAGACTCTTATTCTGGCCAAGACACAACTTTAAGGAGCGCTGCATATGTCAGTGTTAAGATTTATGTCCTCAGGGGGGTTCAGTGCGAGTGCCACGCTCAGTCCACTTTTGTAGTGTGCCCAAAAAACTAACAACCACAAACGAGACTGAACTCTGCTCATGAATTAGAGTTGTAAGTGGCTGTTCGATTGAGATGTTCTTCTACACACAGAATAAATAAAGGTGAATCCACATTATAAGCAACTAAAAGGATTATCAGATATTATTTCCGGCCCACTGAGATTATCCTTTAACTTCTCTAAATAGCAGCGTCTGGCAGCTGCTCAGTCACAACAAATGTGTTCCACCTGAAGTGTGATGTGTGTTACTGATATGGAGATTGAGTCCGTGTCACCGGGGACACGACAAGCTGGCTGGATTCAAACGTTCATTTCACCTGAATGTGACTCAATCCTTTGTGTTTTTCCTCCCTGACGAACGGGTGGGTTTTAAGGGGAGGTCCTCGTCACTTACTGCGGTTGTCTTTGCTCTGCAGGACGGGGGTGTAGAGGTTTTTGGATGTTCGTCCGTCTGAGGTGGTGGTGGAGTTGTTCCTCTCTCCCGGCTGCACCGGGCTCGACTGGTGACGCAAGATATCCACCAGTGATCTGACACAGCAGAGGAGCAGAAAGGAGAAAGACAAAAGGTCAGACGAGACAATGAATATGAATGTGGAGGAAACAAACATCCAGCCAGCTCCTAAAACCCAGACTGCGTTGTTTCTGAACTTGTCCTTTATCTTTTGGTGATTCATATCAATCCTTCAGATCTCTCAGAGGCAAACTGATCGAATCGTCAATACTCCAGACAGCTACCACTTCCGTTTCCTCGAATTCACGGATCTAAGATTTCTTGAAATTCCCTTCTTGCCTGCTAATATCCACACAGTCTAGACATCATTCTTCCGTATGGACACTCAATAGAAACCTATCCTGCTCTGGTTTTAAGACATGGTAAGGTGCATTAGCTCCTCTGAAGTTAGAAAGAAGACAATGTTTCTGACTAACCTTGCAGCCACTAACAAGCTGCATGTTTGCCGTCGGTGTGACTGAACAAATGCAAAAATGCAACCGAGTAAACTTTCCGTTGAAGTTCAGAGCGACACGCGTACATATTCGAATGATACAGTACTCTTAGTCCAGTCTCATTTGAGGAGAGTCTTTTTGTAATAGAGATCTACGTTTGGGAGCCTGAATGGCGTTACATAACAGACAGATAAAGCCAGCGATGTTACAGTTCCACGGACAGCTTGATATTGTCCTGGTTCGAACTAAAACAGCTTCTCCTCTCGTCGGTTCCTGTCTGATGTTCTCCACGCTTTGTTCCCTGTTCTGTCTGAATCACTGACCTTCCCTGCGCTCTCACCTGGGCATGTTGATGTCCCTGTTGCGGGGTCGGCGGGCCACCTTGCTGAAGGCGATCCTGACGCCCACCGCCACCACCAGCGTGAAGGAGATCACCCCTCCGATCACGTAGGCCGTACTGTGTTCAGAGGAATAAAGAGGTTGTTGACATAAGGTGTACGGCAGGGAATCGAACATGTACGAGCACACAAAAAGAGGCATTGTGGTCAGTGTATCCTGAAAATCTTCTCAAGAATACAAACAGTCACAAACGAGTCCAGGTTCTGACCTGCTGTTCTGCTGCTGGAGCGTCTCAAAGTCCGGGTCGGGCTTGTTGCCCACGGGCACGGTGACGGGGACCTGCGGGTCGGCCCAGACCGGGGAGTGGTAGTTGTTGCAGGACTCCTGGTCCAACCGGCTCCTCTGGTGCTCGCAGCAGAACCGGTAGTGGCAGGTACCGCAGCAGTAGATGTAGCTGCCCTTGGAGCAGTTGAACGTGCTGTCAAAGTGCCCCATCACGTCGTAGTAACCCCTGGGGAACAAAGTTGGTAGCAAAGTTTTTTTTTACTGTTTTTCCTCTTGTACAGTATTTATATATTATATTATTTTTTCAAACTCTTACTGTCTTTATACTGTTTTTTCCTCTATCCACTTTGCTGCTGTAAGATTGGACTATTAAAGGAATATCTTATCAGTGTTTCGAGTCTCTCCAACTCGTCCCAGTTAGGATTCTTCTACGCCACTTGAGACATTTAGTTTCTGTCAGTAGACATTTGAAACACCAGTGTGTAGGATTTAGAGGCATCAAGCTGTGTATCTGGATATTGCCACTCCCTCACTTCACCCTCCCCTCAAGCAACTACTGTAGAAGCAGTCTAACATGATGTCTGCAGATGTAAAAGACTCATAAGCACTTATTTTCAGGTGATTGTACACGAATAAAAACATTATTATTTATGTTATATTCCAGTTCTGCCTGTAGATCTTATTGATCCAGTCTCTAACAACATGTTAGTCATTTTTCGGAGGCGGTTTTCCAATGAACTAATGTGCTCTTTTTCATGGCCATCTTTTTTTCCAGGTCCATTACTATCTGACCTTGATGAATTCGAACAGCACTCCTCCATAAGGCTCTAAAGCACTTTATGGCACCAGTGGGATCGGACTCCTATAGATGACAGCATGGTGTCATCCATGCTAATGACTGCCAGCAGCCTTGTGTTTCATTCAGCTCTGATCACCTCGGGTTGAGAGAGGTCAACTCCGAGCCAATGAATGCTCGTCACGTCTATTTCTCTCAACAGGAAGAACCCAACACTCAACACCAGAGATAGAGGAAAGGTCCAGTGGTTCTTGTTGCTGAGCAGCCGCAGCTATGATGTAACCTCGCAGACAGAAACGACAATGTCACTCAAAAGAAACATCCGGTTTAGAAAAAAAAACAAAAAAAAACCAAGCGCGTTTGGAGCTTTATGTAAGTTTTAAATCGGTTCGTGCTGCATTGGATTGCCTGAACGTAGCTGCTGTTGATAGTTGTGGCGTGTAGCTCGCCTGCACACAACTGATTTAGAGCTGATTACGCGTTGCCTGGCAACAGCAAGACGCCTCTCAGTGCAAAAATATGAGCTTCAGCGAGATCGAGATCAGAGCTGCGGGAGGAAAAAAAAGAGTCATGAAGCGCCTCGTTCTTTATGGCTTCCAGTGTGCTCAACACGCCGTACAGACGGAAATAAATGTGTGCTCCTCTGAAGGGAGCCGAACGTCTGCAACCGTTAACTGAGCTGACTTTATACAACACACCTAAGGCTCATCAGTTCTGGTTTTTTACAGGTCTTTAACCAACCTGTTTTTCTTGAGAGAGCAGATCTGTTTGTAATGTTTTTATCACCTGGTTTTATGTCCTCGTGTGTGCTGTGGGAGGACACTGATCCTCTACAGCTTTTATTTAAAACCATTGTTGTTTCGTTAATGCATTTCTTGTTTCATCTGCCTTTTGATACCGAGAACAAACAGATTCACTGATATTTTGATCAATAAAGTACTAATTGGCACACAAACATGAGCACATTTTCCCCCCATTTTAGCCTCACTCAATTGGCTGCCTGTTCATTTTAGGATCCATTTTAAAATTCTTTTATTTGCTTTTAAATCCCTGAATGGTCTCGCCCCGGCCTACCTCTGAGCTTCTACACCCCGATATACCCGTCCGTCAGATGATCAGCTGCTCTCTTCTCTGTGGCCTTTGACACCTATAGTAAGATGTCGACTTTATTTACTTGATTTAATTTCTTATTTTGATTGGTTTTTATTGCGTGGCTATTCAGTTTTATGTCTTTTCATTTCATTGTTGTATTTTACATGTAATTTTGCGCCTCATGTGAGCTGTTATGTCTTTCATTTATGTTTTATTTATTCTCCTGTACAGCACTTTGGTCAGCTTTGGTTGTTTTTAAAGTGCTTAACAAAGTTGGACTGGATTTTCTGGCCGTACCTGCACACGTCCACATCCACCAGCTGTCTGGGAGGTGGAGCCACCTGAGCCGCACCGAGCGGAGGCTTCAGGGCGTCGGCCGTCATGTTCCTTGGCAGCATGGTCTGAGGGAGGGGCTTTGGAGGGAGTTCGGCCACAACTGGTGGATCGTCGCCGTCCTCCACCTCGGCTGCTTTCGGCGCCACTTTGGGTCCGGCGGGCAGCGGTGGCAGCGGCCGCTTGTAGCCGGTCAGGAGGAACAGGGTGGTGCTCCTTTTACCAGCTGCGGTGGAGCCACTGCCGGTCAGAGTCCTGACGTCGCCATCGACAGCGCGTCGCTCGGTGGTGATGGTTACCGTGGAAACAGCCAGGCAGGAGAAAAGCAGGAGAGCGAGGGACGAGCAAAACATCGCTCTTGAAATTGATGATTTCATTGTTTTATCACAAAGTTCTTGAGCCGTCGTTTAGCAAAAAAATGAATTCACGTCAACGGCTCCAACTGCGCTGTGACTTATCAGCGTCCTCTTGTACAAAAAACCTTTTGTATGAAAAGTTTTAACTCCAGTGGGACGCACTAATCCCTCGTTGTTGTGCGCACAGGGTTTCTCCTGGAGTTGAGCAGATTCACTTTGTTCAAGCGATGTATCATGAATGTGTTTGGCATTTCACTCTTTCAGCTGAATGTAAACATTTCTCTCTGTGTACAAATCCTTCCCTTAAGCAGCTTTTGTAAACATTGAGGTCTTTCAGAGTATTTAGGCCCTATACGAACTGCCTGGTCTGAAATAATCAATTTAAACGAAAACTCCAACCGTTTATAAATATAGAATAATGGGGTTTGTTTTATGGCAGCGGGTGTCGGATATTTAAATTTGGTCTGTCGGTTTACAGTCCACTGGCCAAAATTCAAAATCTTCTAAATAGGCAGTATTTTTATTTATTTTTTTTACATTTCCTGTTAACAAAATGTAAACTCTTTTAATATAATGACCCCTCCTACTGAAGAGTTCTCTGGGAATCGTTTATGGCACGAACGTTACGATTCACGTAAGAAACTTGCGATGGAAAATGCAGTCTGTAAACATTTAGCGCTGTATGTAAACTTTATCTTTCACGTTGGATGAGCTCGAACGGATGTCGCGTGTATTCTGGTTTGAGTTTGGCACTTCTGTTGTCCCGTGGATAACTGATGTGTAAAAATCATACATGGAAAAATAACGTTGCTTTTCTTAATCAAATATTCAAGCTCTGCTTGTCTCGTGTCTGTAAACAACAGTGCTGGCAGCTTTGGAGATCTCAGCTTTGTTTCGTGAACCAGCTGAGAGGAAGTCACTCTGAATTTGGCACAAGCTGTGGCTTAAATTTGTATTCCTTTTACATCACGCTCACAAATTTGCCAATAAACAAGCTCGTCCTCTCAAACAGTTTGGAGGAAGAGAATCAGTAAAGGTCAATATGCGTGTGAAACGTTTGGTTTAAATTATAGTAGAACGGTGACTGAATGGACGGTGAGCTCGACGGATAAACGGCTGCTAAATGAAAACGTTGAGCAGCATCAGATCTTCAAGGAAAGTCCTTCCAGCAGCTACCAGAGGACCGAGATCAGTTCAATAGATGAGCATATCAAGGCATTCACAAAAGAGTGAGCAATAGTGAGAAACAAAATTACACAAAGAAAAGATTTGATTTTTTAAACGGGAGGCTCTATGTGCGTTCGATACCCTTGTGTGAGTGTCTTTGCTCTGAATTTAGCTTGGCCCAACAGAAGAGAACAAAGGAGGGCTTGGGCCCGGTTCTAGCAGGGCAGCGAGGTTCTGCCCACAGAACAGACATGAAAATGTCCGGATTCATCCGTCAACACAGAGGAACAACGGGGGGAGCTCGGCGGGGGTTCACCTTCACTGCCACGCTTAACGCCGCACCGGGTCCGCTCGCAGATTTAGCGCACTCAGAAAGACACGGGTAGAAAAAAAAACCTCTCGAGTTACAAACCTGTTCTTTCATCCAAACGTACGAAACTTGGGGTTCTTCTCGGTGGTTCCCTGAACGCGTATGAGCACGGATGTGTTTGAGGATCACTTTGCTGAAGAAGTCTTAAACATGGTGAGGTGTTCTGTAAATGTGAAAGGTATCTGTATGGCTGGTGTTCAGTATGGCTTAAGGTTATGTCCTTTTGTTTCCCTTTTTTTAAGTTTTTTTTTATTTTTACAAACTTGAACTCCTTCCACAAAAAATGTAAATACAGTGAAAGGTTTTAAATTGCATGTTTTTCGTAGAATAAAAGGAAGAATGCAAAAAAGTTGAAGAGGTCACTGGGATTAGATAAAGTGGAGGGGGGGGGCTTTCAGGTTTTTTCAGTGTGGCGTAATCGAGCGCCAAACGTGGAAGAAACAGAAGACGACAAAGGGTGAGAGGCCTCTCTCATACAAGCGAATGGAAGAAGGAGATAGGCAAAGTGTCAACAGTGTTTCACAGCGCAGACTGAGACGGCGGTTTATATCTCCAAGCGTTTGAGATAGCAGCAGCAGCAGGAGAAGGAGGAGCGGCGGTGGCGTGGCGGTATTTATCAGTCAAAAACGCCGTCCTGCCGAAGCCTTAAAGTGTTTGGACGGCGTCAGAGCGCGGCGGCGAGTTATCACTGCTCACCACACGAGCCGACCATCAGCTGGAGGATCTGTTTGTAAAGCACTTTGAACCAATAATGCACTAATCATCGTCCTCGTGTGGAAAAATCTCTCCGTTTTCAGGATTAAGAGCAGCAACTATGCAAACACTGACCGAAGACGACGGATATTAAGTTTTTACGGCTGATCTGTTTTCTAAAATATCTCTTCAATATGCTGTGATGAATGTGCTGAGATTAAATATGACTTTAATGGATGTCTTAATGCGTTTGTGGGTTGAAGGGGAGAGAAATAAAGCTGTGCTCGAGTTACAAATCAGGCTTTCGAAGATAAATGAATGAATGATCTCTTCTTGTGATGATTTGGTGACGGTTAGTTTCATAGATTTTTTTTTTGCTTCTTCTCTTGACACAGTCAGTTTGGCACCTGGTTTTGGTCTCGCTTAGAACAAAACAGCAGACGAGGAGGGAAGAGGTCTGTGACCCTCAACCCCGACAACAACGATAAAGTAAAAATAGTGGAAAAGGAGTAGGAATAGTTATTGAGGAGCCTCAACTTTGAAAGAAGCTGAGAAAATCCCCCAGAAAACCTCCATGTGGTCCAGGGACGGTCCTCTGGAGATCCAGCTTGTCTCTGCTTCTTCGAGTCTTTCAGTTTTTTCCTCACAGGTTCACATCCACTTGTTCACACTGCAAGAGAAGAGCACAGCAGGCAGAGAGTTTCTGAGGATGCACTGAGTCAGCGGTTGTCTTTACAGTTCATGTGAAGGTTTAACAAATAATCTGAATATTAAACGGCGACTGAGCGCTGAACTGATATCTGACATGTTAACATTAAAGTATTTGCCAGGGATGATGCATTATGAATGTTTTCAGGGAGCAGATATGTTTTAGATACAGTATGTAAGTGGGGTTTTTTGTGTTGCCTGAGCTAAATATGTCGCAACCTTTTACACATCACTTCCCATTTTTGTTTAAAACACGAATAACTACAGTACTCAGGTTGTTTGACTTTTAAAGGATCTGCAAAATGTCACATTAGATTTTTTTCACTGCACTTAACCAACATTTAAACATCCATTATTGAGAACTACCAAAACAACAGCACAGTTAAGTAAACTCTGTAAAGTGAGCCCTTTGTGTACCTTACAGACCACCTCCGCTCTGTGAGGACGCAATTTCTGTACCTGGAAATCGCAGCAGGAGAACCGTTTAACTCTGACACTTTAAGTAGTAAAACGCTCACTGCTCATTCAGGTTTTCCCGGAGCAGCTGCTCTGTGATGCTTCACTCCGCAGAAAGCCGAGCAGGTGCACGAGGACGACAAGTTAATGCCGCTTCAGAATTCACTCAGACATTTTAGCTGGGTCACTTCCTGTTTTGAGTCCACACACACACACACACACGGGAAGTCTGTTATGAGGAATACTGTGATTTAGGCTGGGAGGTAATTTCTCTTGCCTTGAGCAGATATCAGTACGGCTTCTTTAATGCTTCTTTAAACCTGACGTTCTGCTTTACTGAGGGATGTATAGCACATAAACGTCACACACACACACACACACATCAGCTGACACAGGAGATGGGAGCAGCCGTGATCTGACTTTGATAAAAAGAGAGCAGGCGACATGACAGCTGCCATATGGAGTCATCTGACAGAAGGACAGAGGACAGGGAGACTGCAGTGTGTGTGTGTGTGTGTGTGTGTGTGCTGTTTACAGAATGAGGCCTGCAGCTACAGGAATGGGAAGGATTGATGTTTTCTTACTGATATATCCTCTGACTCCTGTAATGACATCAAGTAAAACATAATAATAATCTATCTAATATCTAATTTTCATTTTATTTAACATCATAAATGTAATACTTTGGGTTTTTAGACCTTTGATGAGACACATTTAATCTCTCTTCGTGCTATGGGAACATTTATCAATCAATAGATTTAATAATAATGGAAACAGTTGGTTATATTATATTATAATATTATATTATAATATTATATTGTTTATATATTAGATTAAGAATCTACAACCAACATTACTGCACAAATCATCACATTAACAAAGGGAAGACATTTTACAGCCGGTTTAGGGAAGCACCCATCCAACCAGCTCTCTGATCTTATTAAGACAAACATCACCACATTGAATATAGTCTTCTGTTAAGCTCCATCTATTTGTTGCGGTACGATCATTATGATGCATCAAACTACTGCTGATACTCATCACAGCCGCTCTGCATGTGCTTTATGGAAATGGGAATTCAGAAACACCATCGAGGAGCTGTGTAAGGTTTTATGTTTCCCAGACTGTTGAGGGAAGATCCTCCATCCTGATTATCAACAGGACCGGAGAAAGATGACCTGCAATGATAAACGAAGAGCGTCTGTCTGTTATCTCCTCGGTGAAAGAAACTTTGATATTTCCGACGTTACCTGCAGCCGACAGAAGCATCAGAAGACAAACAGAGGCGGATTATAAAAAAAGAGAATAATTATCGAGTAGTAAACAACAGAAAGGGCGTTTTCGCTTCCAAAACAGGAAGATCTGAGTAAGTGGAGGAGAAACAAATCTACGAGAACAGGATGTTCTGGGTTGATGAGTTGACGGGAACCATTTCCTGAATCACAGTAACCTAAATAGCCCGGTCGTCTCTCTGCTGGAAGGTTCTGGGTGCTCTGCTGCCCTGACAGCCCGGCTCCACGTCAGCGTATCTCCACCCTCGGGGGGCTTTTCCAACCCGCTTCCTCAGATGTTGTAATTAAGAAACCCCTGCTGACAAACAGCTGAACTTCCACCGGCTTTCGAGGCAATAAGCGCATTAATTCAAGAAAAAATAAAAACACAAATGAATAAAAAGACAACCGTTAATGTGCGCACACAAACGCAGACGTACAGGCTTGTGTCTGTCTACGGTTTATTTAATACACATATTCTGTGCTTTTACACTGGTACACAGTGAGGCAACACTGAAGGAAGTCAGAGGATTTTCATTTCATTACGTTTGTTAGAGGATATTCCTGCTCGTTATTCTGAATTAACCGGAGAGTCTGTGCGTGCGGCTCACGCTCGCTGTGAGAAAGTGCAGCGATGCGTTCAGACAGTGTTTACGCCTCCTAATGAAACATTTCTCACGTTACATCTGCGGTCGCGTTTACACACATTTCTAAAAGCGCTCGACGTCGACGGATGGAAGGAGCATTTTATTAATCCCAAAGGAGCAGCTAAGCACACAGTGGGAGAGAATTGTGACCTTTATTAAGTCTCCCAGCACCCTTACACTAACCTGTCTGTCTGCACTGTTCCTCTCGGTCCTCCCGCTGAGCCTCGCCATTTGTCTTGCTGTGTGAGCTGCACACATGTATGAATTTGTCTCGCTGCCCATTTGCCTGCTGCTCTGCTCTGCCTGCGAACACTGCGAGCCAGAACACGATGGTACACTACAGCGTGAGGGAAGCACTGGAGGTCTTTACCTACCAGAGGGGAACGACACTGAAAGACTTCTGCCAATCAACCAGTTTCTTCATTAACTGACTAATCGCCAGAAATGAGTGAAAAACATTCATCTCAGTTGTTCCAGAGCCCAAGAAGACATCTTCAAAGCATCATTTTGTCTAATGAACAGTCCAAACCTGAAGATATTCACTTTACTACAACACGAGACAAATAAAGCCATCAAACATACGAACCCACAAACACTTTAAATGTCCATAAAACATCCTGGTGAGGTGGTCATGTGACGAAAGTAGCTAAATTCAAAAAGCTTGTTTTTTGTTACTAAGGAAAGTTTAAACCGATCTAACAATTATAAGGTGTTAACAGTGTGTCCTGTATTGTATTTAACCTGTTCTGACCACATTTACTGAATAAAATAAAACAAGTTGCGAGAATGTCGCTGTGACGTCACATCGGGCTTTTAACCGTAAAGTCGTCATGGAAACGTGACGTCTGTAACTAAAACAGGCAACTCAATTAATTTCACTGTTTCATTTATTTAGGATTAATATTTGCTCTGTTGTTCAATTTAAAGTATATCTGAAGAAACATAAACACAAAATAATGTGTAATTATTTAGGTATTAATAAAATATGTGACTTATATCACAAAACAAATATATATATTAAAAAAACAAACATCAGAAATGTGTTCTGTGCTGGAGGAGAAATGGATCTTATGGGTTTTTAAAGAGGTTTTAACCAGGGAATTTTTGTCACTTAAATATAAATTAACAAAACTGTTTCAGCACTAATGATAAAAAAAACATTTATATTTTGTTTTCAGAGACTTTCGACGATCTGTGTCCCCTTTGTGCCGACGTGAGCAGAGTAACCCTGGAAACGAGTGTCCATTAACTGATCTACAGTAAATTACACAAACTGCAGTAAACCCGGAGAACATCTACTTCACAGCAGTTATTTTAAGCACCGTGTGTTACAAAACCTAAACGTGTGAGTAATGCCTCCCTGAGTGATTCAAACATTCAGAGACTCGCTGCCAGTCTGAGCTTCATTTAGAGGAAACCTGACAACCTGCAGTTCAGACAGCACATACGGAACAGAAGTCCTGGGGACAGAAGTCGTGGAAAATGCTGCTCGACTGTGGAAAAAAAACAGAATCACGATTATCTGGGTCAAAATTTAAAATCACGATTCTTTTAAACTTCAGAAACACGCTGCATTTATTGGACGTTTGTCAGAAACACTTTAAGAAGTCCTCAGTGACGCTTTCCTTTCGCCATAAACATTTGTAAGTCTCCTCATCACCTGTTCAGACGAGAACAACAACAGGAGACGACTGCAGCGACAGTGGGAACCGTTACGGCGCTCCGGTGACGTCACGGGTCGGGAACGGCGAGTAAACCGAGCGCGCGACTCGCCTGCAGTGCGACGGAAACACGCAGACTGTAAACAATGAACAGAAAATGAAAAAAAACAATCGTTTCCCCTCGATTTTATTAGTTTTGAGATCATTTGGTCCCAAAATCGTAATCGTGATCAGATTTCGATTAATTGATCAGCTTTAAAACATATTTTTGTGCCGTAAGAGTTAAATAATCAATTAAGGCAACTTCAGGGTAACTGATGCAAAGATCGTCTTCAACTGCGACTGAAATACAAGTAAAACTAATATCACCTCTGTTGATGTCTGTGGCACAAAGAAAGGAAGATAACTGTGATATAATGTTTGTTTCTTATTATTATTTGTTCTTTTACAAACTCTGCTGTTGTAAACTAAACAATAAGATGTTCAGTCAATTAAGACCGGATCAATAAATGTATAATAATTGAGATTGCTGATTAACATTTTAGTAATTAAATAAAACTGTAACAATAACTGTTTCTGTTTTAAATCATCTTAAATTTAACTCATTCGAACACATTTTTCTCTATAATCTGATATTTTAAAGAACAACAAAACATCAATTAATAATAATGCTGACGGGTTAATCAATACTGAAAACAATCATTAATGCAGCCCTGAAAGAGTTCACAGCACTGAACATTATTGATCCTTATATATGTTTATATATACGTCTGTCTTTCCATGTTACATGTGTCTGTGTACCTGTCTCACTGCTGCATGTGCCTGTGTACCTGTCTCACTGCTGCATGTGCCTGTGTACCTGTCTCACTGCTGCATGTGTCTGTGTACCTGTCTCACTGCTGCATGTGCCTGTGTACCTGTCTCACTGCTGCATGTGCCTGTGTACCTGTCTCACTGCTACCTGTCTGTGTGAAGCCCCCTGACAGTGAGACAGTGCCTCCCTGTGTGGGCCGAAGTGTCTCTGAGAAAAACTCTGCAGCACTGAAAAGAGAGAAAGCAACAAAACACAGAA
>JAGRRF010005532.1:3353013-3374754 GCA_019097615.1 Morone chrysops
ACGTATTATCAGACTTTAACTCTCAGCGTCTTTAGACTCACCTGACTAACTTCACTGTCCGTTGAACGTCCCCTCTTCTTATCGTCTTCTGAGTTCTCCTGAAAAACACAGATGAAGAACATTAGGCCACAGAGAGCTTGTGTGGTTACGATGTTTAATAGCTGTACCACAACACCGAGGGTGTAAAACAAGATCAACCAAAAACCAAAAGACGCCAAATTCTTCTTGAGCTAATCTTTTTAAGAACTTTTGCCGGTATGAGAGAGCCGCTCTCAGTTCTTCAACAGCTCAATAATTCCCTGAAACTTTCCTCAAATAATTAAAAGTTAAACAATCACATGTCCCAGGGATCATTGTGGCTCGCAGCCCCATCCTTTACGTTCCCTTTCATGCTTAAGCTTAACTTCATTTCAGCAGTGTTTAACAAAAACCACGCCTACTATTCAGACACATCAGACCTATAATAACCGCTCACTACAAACTGCATGTGGGTGGAGAGGAAGAACAGATGATATAATGACAACAGAGCAGAACAATAAGAGCAGATGGCAGGGCACTACAATAGCAGACACAAAGGCAATTATCTTACATTTATATTTCAGATACTGACCTGACTTTGACTGGAAGCGTATGCAACAATAGGCTTAATTGTCAGGAATTGCCAATATTGCATTATTGCCACTATTAGTGACAAAATCAAAAAGGTTGATGAAGAGATAATAATCTGACAGATAGATAGCGAACAGAGCACCGACAGCAAGATTAGTTTCAATCTCTATAAAATCTATTAAAGACCCCAAATGGAACTTTTGAAAACAGACTTTTTTATACGTTGCATAAATGTTTGGACACTTTCTGAATTGCCCGAATGTCAGTTTCCATGCAGATATCAAGGTGAAAGAAGCAGTTTGCGGTTGTTGTTACCGTAGTGCAAGTGGCAGGTGAGGGGGGGATGGGTGAGGATGAGGTGGTGGAGGTGGGTGTGCTGCTGGAGTGCTGGAAGATCTCATCCTCCAAGTGCGAGTGTCCCGGGGGGGAGGTAGCGACCAGCGTCTGAGCTGCAGAGACACAGAGGGAGAAGAGTTCAGTGATGGTACACAGAGAAACTGCATTAACACCATCACTTTCACGAGTTTTATGGTATTAACTTAAAATGTGGAGGGTTTAATTCTCTTTAAACTTTAGTCAGGACCATGATAGTGGGGCCCATAAACTGACTTAACGAGTCGTTTCCTACACAGAATAAGTGAATATTTAGTTGAGATGTTTTCTCTTCAACAGGAGCCACACAACATGTCTCTTCTTGGGTCTTTGGCTCTGCCTGCACATCCAGGGTTCCTGCTGTTTTATCATTTCCAGGATCTTTCCAGGACGTTTTCCAGGAGTTTTTCTTGATAATACAGGACAGACCTTGCTTATAAACATCCAATAAACTGCGGTGTCGTGTAAATTGACTACATTCATTTGACCGTAGCCCATATGTAACAGATTTATATTATTGTACAGACAAATTCTGCAAAGTTAAATTGTTCATTGCAAATACAATTCACATCACTGTGCATGAATTATTGCTAGAATATTTGGTCATTTTAAGCAATTTCCGGGTTTTTCCATGACTGGAAATCTAGTCTCTAAATGTCCAGCTTTTCCCAGACACCTGTTGTTAATATATGCTCCTTTTCTTGTGGCTTCACCTGTTCAGAGTTTTGCTCTGAATGTATACCTTATATATATATATATTTTTCTATCTTGTGTTGAGTTAACTTCAGCTCTTTTTATACTTACGGAGGTCTTCCAGGTCCAGGTCGTCGTATAGAAACTCATTCTCCTCAAAGTCCGGATCCTGCGACGAGTCTAGATAATACTCCACATCATCCTTCATAAAGAAGAAAGAGAAAGAGAACAGAGGCATTTATTTAAACAACACATTTACATGTGACAGTACAAAAAAGTAAATAAACGCTGGCTCAGCTCAGAGGTGGAAAGTACAAGTACATTTACTCAAATACTGTAGTTACTAGGTATTTATCCAGATTCAGATCAATGCAAAATATAATAAACAAATACATCATGCCATATTGTAATAGTTAAGATAACATTAATCAATCATTAGAATAATTATATTATATAATCTATATTATTCAAAAATAGATAATGCATAATAATATTTACTTACTTCTGGTACAATAATAATATATTGGTGCTAATATTTTGTTGTCCAGTGTGTAACATTTAGGAGGCTCTATTGGTAGAATATAATATCCATTAGTATATTTACATTAGTATGTAATCACCTGAATATAAGAACTGTTGTGTTTTTGTTTCCTTATAATGAAACGTTTTTATCTACAGACGCTGCGGGCTGCTTTCTGTGGCGGCCACCATGTTTCTACTGTAGCCCAGAAAGGACAAACCAAACACTGGCTGTAGGTAGGTTCATTTGTGTGTAAGGCAGCAGCAGTTGTTTCTCCTTCGTGTTTTGAAAGGGAGGATGAAACAAAGGAGTTGTGATCTGCAACTTCACCACTAGAGGCCACTAAATCTGACACACTGGACCTTTAAGTAAGATACTACACTGTGGTGTTTCTACTTTTACTAAAGTAAATTATACCAGCACTTGTTCCATCACTGGCTGAGTCAATGAGTCAATAGAAATATATTAAAAGGATATTTTCAGAAACTGTGCAGAACAAAACTACTTGAGAAACTCCAATTATGAATCATATTAAATGAATGAATGAAAATGTTAACCCTTTAATAAAACTAATAAAAACCCAGAAAACTTTAAAAACTCCAATGACTTTGTTTTCTAAAGACATGAGCGAACCTTGATCTTCCTGACGGCGTCGACCTGCACTGAGTCGTTGTCCAGCATCCTCAGTATCGTCTCCAGCATCCGGATGTGGTGCCGATGCTTTTCGATGAACTTCTTCAGCTCCTCGATCCGGTCCTGCTTCTGTACGAGAATGTAGGAGGCAGGGAGGGAACGGGGGACGGGGGAGTGAGGATCATGCTGGATTAAAGAGCTTGTACCAGTAAAATAAAGTCATCAACCTGGATCTCAGTGGAGAGTTTTAATGTCTCTCGTTGGTCTAACATGTGGATTCAGATGCCAAATACAGATATAAATCGTAATAAAAACAGTCATATTTAACCAGCTGGGGATATACGTAACGCCATCTTATTCCAGCGCATGTTAATATGTTAATCAATTATTTATTGAAATATAAAGGAAAAACATTTTGAAAAACAAAATGAAGAGAAAGCATGTTAAAATTTTAAAGTTAAACATAGAGACATGAGGAAACACATTAAAGTTACATCAGCATGAGAGCAGGCGGCGCTGCTACGTGTGCACTTTATGGCTTTATGCATCGTACAGCAGCACACGCTCAGCACCACTTCCAACTTCAATATTTAATTATTCGCCTCCACTGTTACTTCATACATGTTCTGAAGCATTTAAATATCCTATATTTTGTCTGTTTTTAAAACAAGTTGTTGCTCATCTCTATATTTCAGGTCTAAAAAGGTGTTTTAATGGATATTTGGACAATAATAAACACGTGTGTAGGTCTCTTTTGGATAAAACCTTGAGAACGGATGCAGAGCACACGTATGACTCCATGGATCACTGGCTGAACTGATGTGATTATAAAAAACACCACGGATCTTTAAACACGCAGGCAGAACACTTTAGATGTATGTTGTTCGGCCGCTGCTGGACTGCATTAGAGGCGGCAGCAGAGTGGAACATATTAATGTGTTTCATCACAGTACATATTAATGCTGCGCCAGCACATGTCAGGAACATGGGGAGGTTTCTGAGTGCAGCCAGGCTCCAAAAGGCTCAATCTGAACTCTTAATGTGTCCAAAATTAAGTACCGAGGAGTGAGGAGAGTATGGAACTGAATAAAATATCTCACACAAGCTAAAATAGTTTTATTGGGATATTTTTAAATAAACTGGCGGACAGGGAGCCAAAAAAAAAAAGCTTCTAGCAAACAAACTGGAGCTCTGGAGATATATTTCTCTGCTTGTTTAGAACTTATGATCACAGTTACAAGCCTTTTAATTCAGAATGAGCCAATGAGCCATTCATCCACGGACTCCAACTGTAAAAACATAAATATAAAACTCTATGTGAGCTAAAAACACCTCTCAGGGCAGCAGGAGTCCAGGAACTCCTTTGAAATGCTGAAAAAAACCCTCCTTATTTATAAAATATGTTTTTTCTAGCAGTGGAGCAAAGCCTTTGAAACTATCTAAAATTTCAAGGATTTGCTTCACACTCTAAAGACTTTTTTTCAGGTAACAGATTCTGTTTATATTTATTCGAAGGTTCGCTTTATCTTTTTCCTTATTGACTCACAAGCGCCATGTCTGACAGCTAACTGTGTGTTTGTTGTTTTATAGTTGTAATACTTGCTTGCATTAAGTCTGAACATGCTGTACAGTGTAAATGCACTGGTTTGACACTGTACTGTGTATTAAAGTGACCCAAAAGGAAGTAAATATGCTCACTCGTTATATTTAAAATCCCCTTGCACTCAAAAATCTGCTTTCTTCTTGTTCCTACAGTTTGTTGTTTGATCTTCACTGTGCAGCGTTTCCTCTGTGCTCAGTGAAAATCAGATTTACTGGTCCAGTATGCAACTTATGAACGCGTGATGTAGAAACCTGAAGCCACCAGTCCACAGACACTCCCAGACATTATAGAAATGATATAGAAATGAACAAAATGTGCATATTCATAGATCCTGGATATTTTTAATGCGGTGGATGACTGTGTGTCAGGATCTTCTCTCTGTGCAGAGGGGTGATAAATGTGTCTGATATGCAGATATACTCTAGATACTTGTGTGTAATACTGACGTGTGCATTAGGTGTCACTGCTGCATTTACCAAACCAGAACCTCTGAAAGAGAATCTAGATTTCAACCTCACACAATAAAAGAGAATCCTAAAACATTCCGGCTGAGTCTGAAATCACTCCCTCATCCGCTCTTTCATTAGTCCCTGTGGAAGAATACATTAATACACACTTAGTAGTCAGTAGTTAAATCTATAGTGAACACTGTAATGCAACACAATGCATTGTGGGAACAGAAGGTGTGCTTGCCAGATGAAGATGGAGTGTAAATATAGTGCACTATGCATTAAATATGGAGTGATTTTTTTAATCTTCGTCTTTGCTGCGAAGGTCGTTCCTCCAAATTTAAATTCAGCGTCGCCACATAACGTCCTCTGCTCAACCAATCACTGGTTGTGTGATGTTCAGCACAACAGCTACACGAGAACAACGGTTAAGATTGTGTAGATGTGCTGTACAGTTAGCCAGACACCTCTTCTTTTTTATCCCTGCATGCAACATACACTGCATGTTTCATCCTCAACGGGCACTAAAAGGCAGCAGGTGTTTGGAGATTTGAATATTGTCGCCGCAGGAAGTTAATGACCAGCGCAGCAGGTGACCTTTGAGATGAGTAATCCACCAAAGAGAAATCTTTTCTTTGTGATTGTTTTTGCCCTTGACGGTTGGTCATTTTGGAGCCTGTGCGAGCTCTTCAGCTCTACATTTCTTCGAAGATCTCTGCAGAGAAACACGGTCCTACGCTTTTGGCCGGCTAAGCTGAACTGCCGAAGCAACAGACAAAAATAAACCCCTCTGGGTGTCATTTAGAAAGAAGTCCTCAGGGAAAAACACAAGCCAGTTACAGTAAAAGTGATCTTGTCTCCAGACATCGCAGGTATGAAGGTCGTACGCGGGACCCGCTTCTTCTCATGCTCTTTGAAATGACCGCCCAGCCGTCAGAGAGCTATTTCTAAAACTAAAGACCCCTGGAGAGGACTTGGAAGGGTACGTGAGAGTGAGACAGAGAAAGTGAAAGAAGTGGTCAGCAAGGTTATCGTCATCAGAGCAGACACGGAAGATAAATGGAGGACACGCTATCTGACCTCTCCACCAGAGAGGAGAGATAAAAGAGTACAGAGGAGGGCTGCGAGGCTGACGGCCAACTGACCGACCCATCTGTGTCAGCTATAAACGGAGCAGGACGGAGGAACCCGGACAGAGAGTGGAGAAGAAAAGAATGAATGGATCGGGGATGAGAACACACTGACCTCCTTGTCTCCTTTCTTTTTTCTCGTCTGGACTGAAAGAGACTCCACTTCGCTCTCAAACTGGTCCACTTGCATGTTCAACGTGTCTATCGTATTCTGGAGGAAGGAGAGGAATGAGAGTAGAGTTAATATTCAGCTGTAGTAGTAGATCAGAAACGAATAGTCGATTCATCTGCAACTATTCCGATAATCAATTATTCGTTAATTGTTAGATTTGCAGATTTTCTTTGTCATATGATACTAAACTGAAAATATTTGGCTGTTGAACAGACAAAACAAGCAGTTTGAAGACATCATTGTTGCCTTTAGGTAACATATTAATCAATAATGAAAACAACTTTTAGTTGCAGCCCTAGTTACAAGTAGGTCTCTAATATATCTGATGTGACAAAAAAATATATTTTTATGAGAAGTTATCAATAGTAAGAGTGTGAGACTACAAAAAGCCACATTTAAAAAAATATGTAGGACCACAACTAACAGTTATTTCCATTATTATTATTTTATAATAGATAAATAATACGTTTTTTAATTAATTCAATGTTTGGTCCATAAAATGTCAGAAAATAGTGCCTGTTAGCCTGTGGTAACACCATCTAATGACTCTTATGTTAATCCAAAGTCTAAAAACCCCCAAAGATATTCTGTTCCCAGAGAGAAAAGCAGCAAATTGTCACATTAGAGAAGGTGGAAGTCGAGGAATGTTTGGCGTGTTTTGACTTCAATGACATAGATACTGATCAATATCACCTAGAAACAGACATGTCATTTCACACACACTCTAAAGCAAATAAGTGTATCACTTCTCCCAGATGTAATTAAAGCTGCAGAAGGTTACTTTTATATAAAATAATGTTATATTTGCTAAAACTTTCTCTCTATCCTGACAGATGAGACGGATAATCAGCTTCCTCTGGCTCCTCCTAGTGCTCCTGATGACGTTTACAAGCATCCACCAGGACCTGAATAAAAACAACCAATCAGAGCCGAGAGAGACATGAAGACGCTTTAAAATGGAGGCTTGATGATAGTCGATCGCCGGGTTTTATTCAGTGTCGGTATGAGCAATCTGGGAATGAACAATAAACAGTCAACAATCTTTCTTTGCTCTGATTGGTTCTTTTCTTTCAGGCACGCTAGAGTCAATTAGGAGCACTAGGAGGAGCCAGAGGAACCTGATTCTTCTACTGTCAGGATATAGTTACAATTCCATCAAATATGACAAAAAGTTATTTTTTATAAGCGTTACCTACTGCAGCTGCAAGTCCCAACTGTCCCGTCACAATATGTTTCATGTCAGTATATCACCATGGAGTAAATGCACTCTTTGTGGTGACAAACACAGCTGCGATGTATTAGTGTAAGTGGCAGCTGGTTAATGAGGTTGTCAGTCTTTGCTTTTGTGAAAGCTGAGACTGTGTTTGGTCTTAATTTTGGTTTTGGTTCAACTTTTGTGTCACTTTCAGTTCCAGGTTTTGTTAAAAAAATAAAATTAAAACATTCACAGCAGCAAACTCCCTCAGTCACCCCTAACTTCTGCACTCCTCTGACTCAAACAAGTTTCTTATTGTTGGAGAGGGCTGTTGACTTGCATTTAGGTCATTTTGAGCCTGTTATTCTGTGCAATGACACAAAAAAGGTGCATAATTCGACTAAAATTAGGTGCCAGTCGGGGCTGATGATTAAAATCCTCAATGTTTGCACAACTCGGGTAAAGCTAAAACACATTAGTCAAGTTACACACAGGGCCAAATAGTGAATCAGTTGGTTCAAAATGCAGCAGAGAGCCTGTTATCTGGTCCATCACATCTCCCCTGTACTGACCTTTCTTCACCTCAGCATTTGTTGTTCTCTATGGAAAAATGATTGCTGACACCGCGTACAACGCCGTTTAATAATGAAGCTCACCGTTAGCCACGTGCCGACCTCCTCCTTCTCCTTTTGGGCTGGGTCCACCTTTTGGGCCAGACCCAAACCTTCTTTTGAATACGCTTTCGTCTTCGTTTCTCTTTCCACTATTTTGAACCGCTCCATTTGCTGCAAGCAGACACAAACACAGACAAACAATAAGAGGATGCACAATACTGGATTTTAAAAAGGAGTTAATAAGCTTTAGTTTATGCACATCTGAGAGTAAGAAAGGCTAAGATGAAGTGAGCAAAGATGGATGATTTAACGGTTATGTTTCTTTAGTAAATTACAGCTAAAAACTTTACAAACTTTGGTTTTCATAGAACAAAAAGCTTATCAACGCATGAGAATTCAAAATAAATTATTGTCATTATCGATTGATCATTTATCGGCTATAATTTCATTATCGGAATAATACATAATAATATAAATTTCCCATTATTGATCCTGAAATATGTCATACATCCCTAATAAAAAAGCTGCACTTGTTCAGACATGTGGATCAAACTGTAAAAACTGCAGTCGTTGATTTGGATGCTACAAAGATACAAAAGAATAGAATCATGAATTAAAAAATTAATTTAATTTAATTTAAAAAGTAAATAGCAGTTTTTTTCCTTTTGTATTTTAATCCACTGAGGTCCCTAAACAACTTTAACACTGATGGAGTTGTAAAATAGGACGACTCTTGCACTAAAGGAGCCATTAAAACAGACGACACACTGTCTGTTACTGAAGGTTGGTACATCTCCGGTAGATAAACCACAGCAGTGAGTCCGTAAAGACCCTGAAGAGGAGGCTCTGAACTGTAATACCAATTTTAAAAGACACATTTAATCTCGGTCACATCCAGTAACTCTGTAAAAGCATCGAGCAGATTGTGATCTTCTTTTTGGCCAGGACGAGATGTTTCAAACAAACCCCAGCAGCTTCCTGCGGGACTCTTGTGACTGAGCGTATAATTTCAGGTCAACCAACAAAACCACGGGATGTCCTGAAGAGCAGCTTTGGGATAAAAAACAAACTCATCGAGATCAGAGGGAGCTGGCGAGCCGCTCTCGTGCCTCATTGTGCAGGCAGGTGGCTCGCATTCAGTCCATCTCAATAACCCTCATCAAAGCCTCATGTGGCTCTGCGGCCTGGCAGGCAGGGTGGCTACGCTAAAGAACAGGTGTTAGATATCGGACCGGCTCCCATGTTTCCCAGCTCTCTATGAAGAATGCCGTAATGAGCGTCTTCTGGGTGCAGTTCTTCCGTTAAAGGGGCAATCTGAGAAACCATTTTCTATCTTAACTGCATTTTATTATTACAGAGGTTTGAGTTTCTGTAGATTTCACGCTGCGCCGGTCGAACCAGAGGAGCTACTGACTTAAACTCCCTGTGCAGCTTTTATCTAAATCAGTGAACGCAAATGTAAAAGCTTGAATAAATCTAATGAGGTTTTAATCACTATTGGTTGAGAGACTTATGTACATAAAAGAATTACAGTTGAAAAAACTAAAAAGGAAAGTGAAGAAAAGCTCAAAAGCAGCAGCGATTCAAAGCATGAACTCTTCACATTATGTTTGATATAGTGCAGCATTTACAGCACGATCCCTTTGAATTTATCCCATTTTAAAAGACACATGTCGGGTTAATACACGTCCTTGATGAGTTTGAGACGTAGATTAAGCTTCCAAAGCAACAGAGTGACTTTGAAGCTGTGAATATAAATATTTTGGTATATATAATAAAACTATTTAGAGCATACTGGTGAGTGGATTATGTTGTAGGAGTGGTTTGACAAGTTTCTATGGACATTTTTAGACTATTTTAGCTGTGAAAACTTTAAATTTTTGTCTGATTAAATGTAAATTGACTGCAGTGACTTCCTCCATGAAGAAAAAACACTTTTAAAGTGGCCACCAGTGATAAATATAAACCCTTTCCATTTAAAATACATCTCCTATTCCTGTTCATTAGGACGGGTGTTCCCACGGGTATCTACAGGGGTTATTATTTTATATTCAACTTAAAACGTTAGATTTTTGTCTTTCTCACAACAAGCTGATGATACAAAGAGAAGTAATCATTTTATCTGTGTTTATGTTTTAAAAGTGTCTGTTTGTCTTCAATGCCATATGGTGTAATATCTCACATAAACATTAAATCTAATAACTAACAATATCTGCTGACATACAGTATTATTTATGTGTTTAGGTATCACATATGTATGCATTTGTTTCTGTTTTAGCCTTTTGTTACTCTGTAAAATATTACATCAACTCTTGAGGTCAGTTAAAAGCGGTAATAACTTTTATACTGCAAACAATTTTTTTGCCGTTTTAAAAAACCAAACCGAACAAAACTCTGCAAAATAATGTTTGTTTGTGTTCTTGCACACAAAAACCAGTGTTTCAGGAACATGAATGACAAACGTCAACACGAAGAAAACACCAGTATATTGAGTGTTATCAGTAGGTAATTAACTAAGAAACTCATCACTGTAGGTCAAATATTGGCCGATAAGTGACGACAAACCGGTAATCTATGACTTCACGATAGAGCGATTTAATGGCTCTATATATGACCAAACTGGAGTTTGTCAAATAAATTTTTCTCCTTCTCAAGACTTCCCAGAGTTCAAAACAAACAGAATCCAGCAGAGCAAACACGAGTCCTGCAGGGAGCGTTGTAATGAACCTGTCCTACCTCTCCGCTGCTCGCTTCTTACTCACCGTTTCTATGAGTTTGCGGTTCTCTACTAGCTGCCTTTTGTCTTTGATCTCGTTGGATGCCACCCACGTCTTGATCTGGTCTCGAAGACGCTGGGGGACCGGGAGAAGAAGAGGGAGAGAAACGTAGCGGGGGAGGGAGAGGGAGGGAGAGAGAGAGAGAGAGGGAGATACATCAGTGAATACGTGCAGAGACTCGTCTTCCAGCAGTCATGGATGGTGGACTTGGTGTCTACATGCAGCAAACAGGCTTGGCTTGGAGTTTGGTCCTCATGGTAACACCGAGATGAAGCACACAGTGTCTCTGGCTGACCATGGTGATATTTAATACTCACACACACACACACCTCTATATGTGGGCAGGTTAAACAATTTCAGATCAGCAAACAATCATTATCCTTTCATTTGAGTTCAGGGCCCAAAAATGCAAAAACATCAGACGTCAACAGATCAACTCTGGCTGTTTCTGCAGAAAACCGACCCCATTTACAGCTGCTATTAATTAGGTTAAGTGTATCTGGATATTTGGGTTGGATACTGAAAAACACGTTAAACCGGGTGTAAATTCACAGAATGCATTGCGATCGAGTCCCCAGCAGTCGGCCAAACAGTCTACACGCACTGTAGAGCTGAAAACGATTGATGATCGAATGAATGAATTGATTAGCCAGTCTTTGGGAAACAACATCTATTTTGATAATATTGAGAATATTCCAATCATTCCTTTGTTTTTGCTTCTCAAATATTGAGATTTGCAAAACAGGACATCTGGAAATGTCACTTTGTGCTTTGTGAAAATTAAATTCTTTCATTATTTTCTGACTAAACATTTCATAAATATATGACCAAGAATTTGTATCACAGTATTTTTGTACATGACTCAGCCTTTATATGGGTTCACAGTGGTTTAGTCTACCGTCCAAGAGTACGTAGAATATAAACACATTTTAATGTCATTGTGCTTATACTGAGGGCTTTGATTCATATAAGGATTTATTGGCCCACAAAATGATATATATAATATATGAAGGAATCAGAACTTAAAAACAAATAAAAAGATCAAGAACAACTTTAACATTGCTTCCTTTTCAAAGCAAAACATTTTAAAATAGTTGTATAAGCACCATAAACTGACATAAAATACTCAAAACTATTAGGAGCAGTCCTGAATGTCCTTCTGTGGAGGCCTGCAAACATTTAGAAACCGGGATTCAAGGTGAGAGCAGTTCCAGAACGTGCAAAATAAGATTTATATGGGAGCATAGTGCTGAAAGGCCAAAGGCAAATAAACCCTAAACTGATTAACCATAAATGATTTCTGAAATGTCTGAGTTCACTATCAAGTGGGGTAAACGCAGCATTTAACAATCGTATCTTGTCGTATCACCACCGCCGTACGACTGGAAACAGAACTATTGTGTAGGTTTTTATCACATGTAGGCGGTAGAGCAGTTGGTATAAAGCTGGTGGAGTTTCAGTGTCTCCGTATCTCATCAGGTTTCGAAATTCCTGCAGATCACAGGACGTGTGAAAACAACAACAACCGCTGTCACACAATAGATAGGCTGATATTTACAGATAAATCCCTCTGACAGTGTTTGGGTGCTTTCCCAGTGTTCTTGCTTATGTGGCTGTAGTAGTGTATTTAAAGAAAGTTGGCAGACTAGTTTCAGGATCTTGGGGAATTCAACTCTCACATATGAGCCATATTTTCTGCATTTACCTGTAGCTTTTTAATCTCTTTCTTGAGGTCTGCTTCATATTTCTCCTTCTGGTTTGCGTTTGCTGCATTGTGAAGCTGCAGAGAAAGAGAAACACAGGGGTCAAAGCAAGTTCTGGTCCAAAATAATACAGTGCACACCCTCTTTATATACACATACACTGGAATAACTTGGGAAAAGTGTCACCTGTTCATACTTTTCAAGTTTGAATTCAGTCATTTGTTTTATGTTTGTGCTACCAATTCATTTTAGGACAACTATTGATCTCTGTGGGGAGATTAAACTTGCTGCAGCAGCAAAGGTAATACTATTACATCGAGACAGAATGGATTATAAAATGAGCTATAAAGACAATAAAAGTAATACAAATAGAACAGGAAGATTTATGGGGTAAATAACAGCCTCTGGAAAGTCAGATGGACTCCTAGTAATCAGCATAAAAGTCTGGCAAAGACAACCACAGGAACATAATGAACACGAGATATAAGGAAGGAAAAAGGGCAACTTAGATCTTTGCTAAGTAAAGCACTGACAACTTTCTGCCTCTTTATTAGCAGAACAGATCGACACACTGCCCTGCTGCGAGCTCAGGGCCAGCTTTTAATAACTGCTGAATTCACTCACTTTATTATCTGTGCGTTATTATTATCTTTATTATGCTGACTTTTGTACATGGTGCCAGAAGCCTTCGTCCCAGCTAACAGAAGTTAGTGACGTTAAACTCGGGAGCAGTCAGGGCAAGAAATGAAACTAATGCAGGAAAATAAACTGTTCTAAATGTTGGACTAAATGTTGGTCAGTAGCAGATAAATGTAGCCGCAATCAGAACAGAACTAGTGCCAGTTATAGCTGAAACAGTTAATCAATTAATTGCTTAGTTGATAATCGATTTTGAGTTTTTCTCATGCACAAATTCTCCAGTTCCAGCTTCTTAGTTGTGAATGTTTGAGGTTTTGGACAGAGGACATTTGAAGACGTCACCTTGGAAATATTTGCAACTTCCTGATATTTTACAGTCCTCTGGCTCCAGCTTCTAAAATGTGAGTATTTTCTGTTTTTAACCCATTTTAAAGTGAATATTTTTATGTTTTGATACAGTAAACCTCAACAATAACCTCTGAAATATTATTATTATTATATTTATATATATATAATATCGATTCAGAGTCCCAGTGGCCTTTCTTACCTTTTGCCAAATGTCTTCAAACTGTTCGACTCCTTCCGCTACTTTTTTCAGACATCGATCTATTTCACCTGAAGGAGAATTAGAAGGAGGAGGAGGAGGAGGAGGAGGAGGAGGAGGAGGAGGAGGAGGAGGAGAAGGAGGAGAAGGAGAAATAGGAGGAGAAAGAGAGAGGAGAAAGAGAGAGGAGTTAAGAGGAGGAGGGGGAGAAGGAGAGGAGCACAAATACAGCATTAGTGAACAAGTCATCACCATACTAATCTTGTGAAAGTGATAATAAACTGGCAGAGCGAGTACGAAGAAGCAGCTTACGTGGAGTCAAAACCAGAACACATCTTTAGAAAACGTTCATCCGGTTCCATAATGAAGCTGCTCCTCAGACACTTCACTGGACTGATCCCATTTTATAATCTCACACACAAAAACAACACATAACAGCGGCGCGCTCACAAATTGAGTTTGACAGCTCGTGAAATATGCATATCGTAAAAAAGGTTACATAAAGCTTGTAAGCGAGAGGTAAACGCACACAAACACACAAATCCTCTGCGCACACAAACACGATCATAAAGATGAATCAAAACCTCTGAATCACTATTTCAACAGAACTTGATCAATACAGCCTTCAGTTTCATACAGGACTGTTGTGCTTGACCGGATTACTTTTAATGGTGCACTGCGATGGAAAGGGGAGAGAGTATAAGTCAAACCAGGTCTACATTAAGGCTTTGTTTTCGCCACCATGTCCCAGATTTATGTTTCCCCTCGTCACGTGATACAGTTTAAATGTTCGCTGTGAAATGTAAACAGGAAAAAGCTATTTTTAGGATGTTTTTTAATGATTTCTAACTCTGCCCACATCGTGTAGCGTATGTGTTCTCTTCAACGTGCCACAGCTGATGGTTTCGGTGCGGTGGGAAACTGTGGAAACATCACTCACAATAAACTTCATGAGATAAAACCCGGACTCGTTATATATCTCACAGGATCCTGATATTTCCGACAGCACCATGAAGGCAGCGTAATGTCGGTTTCTTCTGTTGACTCAGTCACAGTTTGAACACAATCGTCAGTTTGTGCGTCTGAAGAGGCAGAAACAGCTGAACGGAGACAGACGGCCCAACAATAAATAACTATTTATCAGGAGAAACTTAACAAGCAGAAGAACTATAGCGACGTTTAATGGGGTTCATGTGTATGTGATTCTGTTGAAATGAAATGAAAGAGGGCTGACAGGTAAAAACATCGTACTGCGATTATTTGGACAGATATTGTGACAACAATGTGGGAATGATCATTTTTCAACATTTGGGGTCTCTGATCAGCAGCACTTCATTATAACGCTATTGTCACACATCTTACCTTCATTAAAACATTACAGCTCCTGTGATTTCCATAATGCACTTACTATATTTCAATTAACTGTGAAACCCTTTAATGAAAACATATTACTGCCAACAGATCCTCCTAAACGTTACACACTGGACCTTTAAATTGACAGTACATTACTTCTAAATCTTACTTATTGTTGCTGCCATCTTTAATGATAATGTTTATTTGATCAGAACTCTTTCAGAAAATAAAATCATTTGCATTCGTGTATATAAACTAATTTATCTGCTGTTTTCTAGCTTACTTTACGGGTATGTACTTACTTTGGGGGCACACACACACACACACACACACACACACACACACACACACACACACAGGATGTGTGTTGGTTTTGTGACGAATAGTCCCAAACAGTACATGATCAAAAGAAAAGGAGGGATGGAAGATATCAGGAGGAGACTAAAGGAGGGTTTGGTAGAAACTGGGAGCTGTGGGCAGGAGAGGCAGGGAGCAGGGGGGAGCTTTTGGAAACATAAAATCAGTGTTTTTATATCCTGACATGTTTGAAGACACTGAAAACTCTTTTTAAACCCATCCCAGTATTTTAACATTGTCCTGAACTGTGCTGTCAGTGACAGAGGAACAAAGCGTGGTGAGGAGAGAACAGACTGCAGCTTTCCTCTAAGTTGTGTGAACAGAGTAGTTTGACCTTAAACAGCCTTGATGTTGAGATACTGTGTGACATTTTTAGACCTCTGTTATAAAACATTCAAATCTGACGGAGCCCAGTTGCTGCTTGATCTTCCCTTTTAATGAAGACGTTTTAGGGGAGAAACGTGTGAGTGAGGAGTCACAGGAGTGCACGTGAAGGAGTGCAAGTGAAGGAGTGAGCGATGCCGGCAGAGGGAATCATCAATCTTGTCAGAAGCTGTTTTTTTTTTTTTTTTCCAGTCTGCGGTGACAAACTTAGAAAATAACATGAAAGCGAGGGACTGTGAGGAAAGTTTCTGTGGGCCAGCGGAGCCGTGGGGGTTTTCTATCTTTACACAAAGCCTGGGTCGGGTTACAAAGCGTCTTGTGGTCGAGTGTCGAGCTTTGGATGCGTCCGAGTGCAGTCGACATCACATCTGCTCGTACGGTTTATATCTTTTACAAACAGCAGCTCTGAGAGCGGAGCAGCGGAGGAGTCAGATCCCGACTGCGTGTCTGAAGCCTGAAACGTGCTCTGTGTCTGTGAAAGTGGGCCAGCGCCACGAGCAGACTTCTGCACAGCTGTCTGCCAACGCACATGGATGCAATGTCACCCTGAGCGCAGAGAGGCAGTGACACACTCACCGGATCAAAACAGGAAACAAACCTTTCAACAGGGGCGGATGATGCGGAGAACACTTGCATCGTCACGGGAGTGCGTCTACACTCGATGAGGAGATTGTGGAGGCGTTACCTTGAGACTAGAGCTGCAACAATTAACAAGCAAATCTGTGCTGATGATACACTAATTGTTCAAAGTCAAAACCAGCAAACAGTTTGACAGTTCCAGGTTTTAAATGTGAGTGAGTGTCTCTTTCTTTGGTGTTAAATTGTACTAAACTAAGTATTACTTTAAAACGCAGCGCTGTTAAGAGGAGCGACACTCTAACGTCGATGCAGAAAGACACGGGAGAATCTGTGAATAACAAACTCACCTGAGGACCAACGCTACTATTCAGCTGTTCCCCCTCTCACACAAACAACCAGCAGAGAACCCGTATCAAAGAGCTCAGGCTGATCCGTCGCGTTTGAGCTACAGGAACCTGGCAGGATGACAGCTCACACACAACTTAGTACTCAGGTTACTTGTGAGCGCACGTGACTTTTGTTTACGAGCAGAATGAAACTAAACAGAAACGTTTTCCGTCTCCTGACACACAGCGAGTGTTGACATTTGAGGGGCAGACGGGCGGAGTTGATGGAGAGCCGTCAGAGCGTGGATGAGTTACACACTGACACACACGCTCTACGCTCGCGGCGCTCGGTGTAATTTGTGGTGAACCTCCCCCACCTGGCACCTGATCACACCACAAACCCCCCCCGCAACAACACGCAAAGACACGATTAGAAATCTCACCTTGAAGTTTCCTTTTATCGGCCATGACTGACGACTAGGATGATGTCTTCATGCCTTCTTTCACTGCAGCAGACAGAGAGGAACAACGTGTGTTAACATGGAAACAGGGACAGTGTGACTCTTTTCTGTTACCTTAATGTAAACATGTTGAACAGTCACACACATTAACCCACCGACAGAAACCTCCTCTCTCTCGTGCACACGTTGTTTGTTTGTGTACCCGCTCTACGTCGGCTCAGGATTTCTACGGAGCGAACAAGTCTGAACTTGTTGCACTTAAAGTCCCTTGTTCACTGCGTCTGTACAGTCCCGACCGACGCCGTCACACCGAGCTCACCTGTGGGAACCGGGCGATAACCGCTGATGTTTAACGGCTTATAAATGATTTCACTGACATCAGTTACCAGAGCGGATTATAATCAGATGAGCAGGTAGGAGATGGACGACTCTTTCACAGTCCGTGTCTTCTTGAAGATACGAACATAAATTCAACCTTCTGAGTCTCCTAACGACACACAGCAGGGTGAAACAGATTAACAGCATCTATTCAGACGTGCAGTTACATTAAAGCGGCGTGTGTTAAACAGCTTTGGTCCCACAATGTGTCAGTGTCACAGCTGATCTTTGAGTCGCACCAACACGAGGAGAAATACAAACAGTTCCAGGATATTTGGACATTTTAATCAGTTTCCAGGTGTTTGTATGACTGAAAAACAACTCTCTAAACCGTTTTTTACTGATTTTAAGTCCTTAAAGAAGTTTCAGAATATGTTAAAGTTTAATTTCACTTTTCATTTTGCTTGTCGGAGGTTAAAACTACATTTTTAGACGTTATGTCTCAACAACACTTACATTTCCTCCCACGTACGGCGTCTTAAAGACTCACCTGAGGGAGAAATAATGCTCAAATAAAAACTGAAGGTTAATTATCTGTGCCGTCTGAGGGAGATGCTTTCTTGTAATGAGATCTTTAACTTCAGAAACACTGATGTTATTTAAACACACGAGACAATCGGAGGAAGATATCACACAGAAACTCAAACTTTCCCCTCCTACGGTTCATTAAACACTTTAAAATGTTAATTCACTTTAATGAAGGTGGGATTCATTGTTCAGCTCGACCTAACAAACCTGTTAGTGTGTATTAACGGGAGAAATTCACTGCTGAGCTCAGTCTTTCTGGGATTAAAGGAGAAATATAAAACACATCATTTACTACTCTGACTTTCCTGTCACTTTCTCTACTGTCACCGTCAATAAAGGAAGAAAATATACATTAATACTTTAAACACTGATGCTCCTGATTAATAATTGAAGATTTACAAAGAAGGAATATATCTTGCTCTACCTTTAATTATTAATTAAATCAAATCCGGCCTAAACTACTTCTCGCCTGCAGCCATGTGCTTGAGACATTTTACTGTATTTATCTTCATTATTTAAAAGGTTTATCTGGTGTTTTTTAAGAACTTTACCTGAAAAAACATTAACTCAGGTCAATTAAATACTTTTTTAAATAAAATAATCTCTCTAAAGACACAATGTACAGAGTTTTACAGCCTTACACTACCTGATGCAGCTTTAAAGTCCATTAAGACGACTTTAATGGATAAAAACAATATAAATTACCATTAAGACGACTTTAATGGATAAAAACACAGTATAAATGACCATTAAGACGACTTTAATGGATAAAAACACAATATAAATGATAATTAACATGTACTTTTCCAAAAACAGGTGCACACATCTGGACAACCATTGTCCTGCTGGCACACATTCACACCAACCTGCAGAGTTTGGGGCCAAAACTGGAGACGCTTTCACTCGATTTCTTTAACATTTTTACACCAAATCTACGAGCCAACGCGGACCTCAGAACCAGAACCACCGTGCGGACGCTTCAGGACCGACACACACACATTTGTTAACCCGGGATGTTGACAAACAACGCGGGCAGCGGCGGCAGCCTGCGAGCTCCGACATCCAGGAGACCAAAACACAAGTCTGCGCAAGAAGTAGTCCCGGGTTTAAGAGCCACGCGGGATACAGGTTGGGTTAGGGTTAGGGTTGGGGTTAGGGGTTAGAGGTTAGAGGTTAAAGTTAGGCTGCAGTACTTAATGTGGGAGACACAATCTGGAAAGGGGGAGAGAGAGAGAGAGAGAGAAAAGAGAAGAGGCTCATAAATACATCACTTTTTGAGTCTGCGGTTAATTGACCTGGATTTCTCCGAGCTGCGGTTTCTTACCTCGGTCGAACCAGTCCGGTAAATCCTCCACGGTTCACGTTAAAGGCGGTTTTCACTCAAAATAAAAAATGTCAATTCTTCTCGCTAAACAATCACTCCGCATATCCAAGATGGCCGCCAGGAACACCTCCTCCTCCGATGCCCTGTTGGACGGGAGTCCCGCCCGCCTCGCCTGTGATTGGCTGCCGGCGGCCGCTGCCGTGCTCCCATTGGCTGAGGCCCGCCGTCCGTCAACCCCAGCTCGTGATGCTGCTTCCCGGATAACTCCCGCTGTGATTGGACAGTTTGGAAAAGGTCAAAGGGTACAGTGAGTTTTTAGGTTAACGCCCCCTTTTTACGCTACAACCCCTCCCCCTTCTGTTGGTGGCAAAGCATTCTGGGAAACTGAGTTCAGCTCTTATTTTAGCTTTATAACTGCTTTATGTTTATTTGAGGAGGTTGTTGTTTGTTTTTATTTTCTATTTTTATAAGATTATCGTCGACACACTGAAAAACAACATTGTTAATTATAAAATGATTAATTAGAAAGAAACTCCTCACTCAGGGAGCAAATAGGGTAAAGAGGATAATAATAATATATATAATAATAATAATCGACTCACATACAGACCCGGACACACTCGTCTTCTTTTTGTGCAATAATTTAATTAAACTGATAATTTCTGCTAATGTCATTTATCCACTGTATAATAACACAATGCCATATACAGTCCTATATATTGATCTATATTTATCTATATTTATCTTTGTTTATCTATATTTATCTATGTTTATCCTCTATACAGGTCTCTACATTTATTTTATATGTACTATATATATATATGTAACTCATTAATGAGAAACAAATGTGTGCAGTATGTTGAAGAACAGCTTCTTTATTATTCTCACTTATTATTTTAATTGTATGATTTTATTTTATTGTTTGAAGTCGGTTTCGTCCATGTAACTGTTTTGAAAAGGCCTTATTATTATATTATTTTTTATTATATATTATAACTTTATTATAATTAGTATTATGTTGTTGTTGTTGTTGCTGTTATTACATTGAAATTAAATTTGTTCTGAATACCTCCTTGTAGTTTAGATTCAGACATTTCTGTATAATATCATCTGTAGTGGTTATTGGTCATTAGGGGTTTCTCATTTCCTCCCATAGGAATACATTGGAAATACTGGACCAAAAGAAAACAACACATCATCAGTTTTATTTTTGAATGTACTGTAACAATCCATATTATGTGTGATTGTTCTTGGTGTGGTTTCCTAGCTACTCTTTGTGACTAAGAAAAGTAAAATGTTAAGAAAAACCTGTGCTGTCGCCTCCGACTTGGACCAATATGAACATTTCAGTGTATCTGCACTTTAAGTGGGCTGTTAAAAAATTCCACTATGGACATTAATGAGTTGTAGAAGGATCGGGCATGTAGTCATCAATGATCTGCCCGTCTTAAAGTCTCATTTTATTGTGTAATTGTGCTTTTTGTTTTGTTGTTTTGTTAAAAAAGCCCATTTAGGGACAGACACAGCAAACTAGATATAAATTATGTGACCTGGTGTATCCTCTTTGCACAAATAAACAGAATAAATATATTTAAAATCTAAATGAGTTCTGTGCTACAATCTGACACTATCACTGTAACTGTAATGTGCATCACTTCTTTCTTCCACTGGACGGCGCTGCAGCCTACAAGCTGCTATAAAGTCACATCTTGATCATAAATGAGTTCTTCATTTGCATTTCATTGGATCATATTGTTGACTTATAAAACATATAAACGCTTAAAATAGAGTGTAGTGTACATCAGGCCTGAGCCAGCAGCCAGTTGATGCTTTTATTCCTCATAAAAAGGTGAAATTCATACTTATGTATTTATTTACACCCTCCACACTTGATGAATTTTGTCCCGACTGTAAAAGAAAACCTCCAAAACAGTCGAACACTTAAATTAATTTAATCTGTTGCATGAAGTGACATTTCAGACCTTGTATTAACCATACAAAAAACAAAAAAAACTTAGGCATGAGATATATGACAAATATTCTTTTTCAATAATACATATCAAATGTACATATTTTACAAAATAATAAATAAAACATAAAAAAAAAATATATATCTCTTTTGATATAAAACAAAAAGTAAAACTCAGAGCCTCAACTCAACGAGCAAAATATTGTATGTGTTTGTGTGTTGTAAAATGTGTCAGTGCGCTTTATAATAGAAATTATAAACTGAATCTTCTGGTTAAATTATAGCATTAGTTTAACTCCTGAGGTGAAGCAAAAACAACTTCAGTCACAACATTCAAAACAACTGAACTACAGACAAACAGAAACCTGCCAACAACAAATATAAATCATATATTTGAATAAATCAAGTTGCTTCTTGGGGGGGGGGGGG
>JAGRRF010005532.1:3381852-3406533 GCA_019097615.1 Morone chrysops
TATATATATATATGTAAATTATAAATATATAAATATATAAATTATAAATATATATAAATATATATATATATAAAACTAACTATATACATTTATTGTGTTTTTGTTTGCCATTAACTCCCATTTCAAACCCATTAACGATGACATTGCACAACTATTTTATGTAAAAGTTCACAAAGTGTAAAAAGGAATGCACTATATTATTTGTGTACAGGATGATTTAAATATTTAAATTTTAATATTATCATGTAACATCTGTGTGTGTGTGCAGGGGCCCTGTTCGTGCTGATGTCTCTGGCTGGATGGGTGCTGTGGTACAGCGGGAACATCGATGGGCTGACGTCCAAGACGGAGCTGGGACACATCAGCAGCGCCGTCGACCGGCTGGCTCGCACCCTCAGCCGAAAGATCCACACGTACAAGAACCAACACTGAGCCTGCCGGGGGGAGGGGTCTGATGCCTGTCTTAGTCAGTATTAATATTGATACACACTGAATTAAACTCACCTGTACTACTAAGTTACACTGTGACTGTTACAAGCATTTCAGTTCCAGATGTGCACCTGTTGTTTTGTTACGTAGTCGTGCTGCTGTTTTTATTCTGATTAGTCTTTTCATTTTTTTGTGTTTTTAGATGTGATTGTCATTCAGTAAAGCAGTGGTCTCATGTTGATTTTCAATAAAAAAAAAAATTAAATGTTATTTTTTAATTATATTTTCTACAATATAAGATTAATTCTCAATAAACAACAAAGTGCAACATCCTTTAAAAAGATATTTTTATACATTTTGATTAAGAGTGAATTTAAATATTGATAATATTGATATAAATAGAGATACAGTTCTGTATAAGTCATTACACATGTTCAAAAACAACAGAAAAGAGCAAAACATACTGGGGATTGTAGATTATTTAGTATCAATGTACATTTACTCTGTGTATCATTATATAGCATATGTATGTTATTTTATATCACTACTGAATATATATATATATGATATATGTTTCTTTAATTATTTTACATTTATGTCACATCTATTATATATGTTTATATTTTAAGTTTATATTATGTTTATTTTAAACATTCTTTACATGGAAAGGTGACAAAATGGATTTGAACAAGATTTAAAACAATAAAAGAAGAAAAAATGAATTAAGACTTTTAAATACAGTATTTGTATCTTTGGTTTGTTTCTTGTAGCACCATGTTTGCCCAATAAATCAATAAATAGATATTTTTCCTATATTATATTCAGAGTTAAAGGAGTAATAATAACCTGTACCGACCTCTACTGGTGACCTTTAGGAATTACAACACCTGAATAACATCCATCCTTGTGTGGCCTGTGAACTCCACCTGAACTCAAGACTAAAGCAACATCTATAAAAAAGAAGATAGTTAAATGCAGGAACTGACCCGGCAGTTAAAATATCTTTTATTTTTATACCTGAAAAGTGACCTTTAAAAATACAGAAAGTAGAGGAAGATTAAAATATATTATTGAGAGAGGTTATAAAGTGTAATAATCTCCTGTGACCACCAAAGAAATACAGATCTGAACCAGAATGGTGTCAGATTATACATTTTGGGACTAAAATCTACATTTGTCATAAAACTGATATTTGCACTTAAATATACAAACCTTTTATGTGATCTTTTACTCCGAAATCTTTAAAAAAACACAAAAAAACGCTATTTGCACCCAGGCACGCATTATATAATGTATGTGTATATTGTTTAATATATGGCATCCCATGTGAGGCCAAAAGCTGATGTTGACTTATTGCTATAACTATATAAAACTAAATATTTAAAAAACCCTGAAAAAAGTGAACATTGAGAAAACGGCGTTGAGCTATTCGTCTACCATCACCTCCTCCCTAATGTTGCTTTATACTACTTCACCTTTATTCCATTAAGGGTTTCTGGGTGCAAACAGACACTCCGTAAGGACAAATCTACACCTTGTGCTTTAAATCTGGACTTTTTATTTGTTGCTTTTTTTATTTGCGCTTTGGTCTAAACTCTTGACTGTTTCATGAAGACTTTCACTTGACAGCTCTGTGACCCTCAGCGTGTAAACTCCCTCCACCAACCACTGAATGAACGCATCCTGAACAGGGTATCCCTCGGCAGACAGTCTTTGTGCTAGTAATAGGATTAAGAGGACACTTAGCATGTTTTGACAAGCCTTGTTTTGAATCCCTGCAGGTGATGTCAGGTCATTGACCTCATCTGTCAGGTCTCAAGTCCAATCTCATATATGACCTCTTGTGCTCTGAAGGGTGATTATTAGAAGGTTTTACACAAATGGACTGTAGGTCACATTAGAAAGTGAAGCTTATTTTCAAAATAAAAGGGTGCAGCTTTGATGGGCAAATGACAAAAATTGACCCTGTTTCTGCTGAATGGATGAAGCTATGGGCTTGGCCAGTACAGATAGGAGACAGATGGGTTGCTGTTGGGAGTGGTGTTGGTGTGCCAGCAGGGGGCAGTCTTCAGCTGGTCCTAATATAAAACAATCCCAGTGCCCAAGTGCAGGATGAGACGTTAAACTGACTAAATATCCCATGTCACTTATCATAAAGAGTATAGAGTCCCCCTGGTGTCCTAGCCAAATTCCCAACCTGGTTCTTTCCATCAGGCCACCTAATCATCCCCCGGAGTAATTGGCTCAATGTTTCCCTCCACGTCAAGCTGATTTGTGGTGAGCGTGTCTGGTGGTACTGTTGATGTGAGCTCTCTCTGCTCCCTCCTCTAGTATCTATGCCTGAAGCAAACGGGTGTCTAGATTAAAATTCAGGGAAGGGATTCCTCAAGGAGCTTTGATAATACTAACCGATTTTCCATTCCCATCGACTGTCTGCTTTGTCAAATCACCACACCACCTTCACTGCTTCTCCCTCTGCCCCTCCACTTTAATCCCCCTTTCCTTTTAATCAAAGGATTCCCTTTCTTAGAACTCAGTCTAAACCAGGTTATGGGTTAAAGGTTCGTCTCAAGAGCCAAGGGACAGAAACTGCTAATCCAATAAATCCAGAGTCTTCAGTCTTTTTAACCCCGCAAGGAAAATCCTCCGTTCTAAAAGAAGAGAGATCAAAGTACGACACAGTGAGGATCAGACTGGGTGCATCCCAATTTCCACAACTTAAAAAATGATCAGTCAAAACAGTCATTTGACCCTGCGTGTCTTCAGTGGGTGGAGCGAAGACGTTTCGACTCATCTTTAAGCACTAAACAGTGCAGTCAGTTGTTCATCTTTACTAAAAGGCTGCACCGAAGTGTGGCTGAGACCATTTACATCAATAGTCTTAGATCATTTGTATTTGCAGCATAATGCAGTATTTACTGGCAGATAAGAAACTGTGGTCGAACAATGTTTGTGCATTAAACTGTGTGTGGCAGAAGAGTTGGTTGGATGGTTTCAGGGGAATTATTCAGTTCAAATCTTTTATCTGATCGGTCGGATCAAAAAGTACAGTCTTGTGACTGCGTCTTGCACGGGTGTGACGAAATCTGTCCGCAGGCATAAACACCTTTAGTACTGAAAATCACTTCTGTGGTAGTTCCTTCTACAGTCGGTGTCTCCAGGTCAGGACCACACTTTGCCATGGTCACACACACACACACACACACACACACACACACACACACACACACACACACCACGGTGAAAAGCCAGATGCTGGTAACAAGAGCTTTGAGTTCTCAGTTTACTGATGCTGCTGGTCAATACCTTTTGTTATATGCCTACACTAACAAATAAAGGGTCTTATGTCTTACGTTATTTTTGTGATTAAACCAGTCAAATGTTTAACTGTGACATGCTATAACAGAAATAATAATTTATAATCATTTATAATAATATATAAATACATATCTATTTAAAGTTTGCTACTTAAAGCTATGTTAGCCTGCTTTAGCTACTAGTCATACCAGACCAAGTAAGGCAGCAGCGTAGGGAAATTAGGAAGGGTATATTTTATTGGTTATGAATTCAGCTTTCCTTTCATTTCTATGGGGATGATTATGCTTTTTCTTAATTTAAAGCTTCATTGTCTCGCTTTAAGAAGCCATTTTATTTAAAAGGTGACATGGGTTTTAAATGTTCTCTGGCAGAGCTCTACAAAGCCTCGGCGGCCAGATGGCGAAATCCAATTCACTAGCGGAGCCGTGGCTGACGGTGCCAAAAAGGGAGGCCTTAGCCCATCAGCAGAGGAATTTTATGTAAAACAGAAGAGAAATCAGAAGTTTGCCAAGAGAGCATACTGTAGGTGCTGCTCTATGCTTGTCTTGCGTAAAGAACTGATGCAGCAGTGGGTGTGGAGGATGTCTGCAGGTAGTTATGTCACCTGTTATGACAGTAGACATGCTCATTTTATTATTGCTGCTACTTTGCTTGGTGATATTATTAAAAGCTTATACCTCGATCCACAGCAGCTGCCCAGAGATCAGCCGTCACTTTGCTTTATGTAGGCAGTGGTGGAAGAAGTAGTCAGTTAAATACCACAGTTTAATTAATATTATAAAAGTACATATTTAGTATAAATATATACTTAAAGTACACAATATGCAATACCAGTGTAGATGTAAAACTTGTTCAAAAATTATACCTAAATAAAAGTACTCAATATGCAGAATATCCCATTTCAGAATCATCAATATTATTATATTATATATTATATTATAATTATTGATGCAATCATATGTATTACTTGAATGTGGTAGATGGTAAAAGTTGGGCTAATTTTAATTATTTTATATATTGGTATAGACTTTATTAGCCTTAACCTGTAATAATACATAATTTATTATATATTGTATTATTAATCTGAATCTGCAAAGTAACTAAAGTTATCAAATATATGTAGTTGAGTAAAAGGTAGAAGTATGAAGTAGCAGAAAACAGAAATACTGTAAAGCAAAGCACAAAGCAACATGGAAAACCTGGTTTTTGACTGGTGACTTGGTATATATATATATATAGGTGAACAAGATAGTCGGGTGCCTGGTGGTAAAAGTCTGGGGAGACAGGTGGAGATTGGCAGTGAAGTGGAAATGTGGCTGCCGGGAGGGGCAGAGGGGTGGAGGGAGGGGCAGACGGGTGGAGGGACACAGGGACACTGTGATTGCTTCTCCTCCTACGACCATTAAATCCATTATAGTGAGCTGGTACAGAGACCTGGCATTATGGGTGGACATTTAAGGGCCAGACTCACCCTGGATGACCGCTTCCCTCCAGTTGCTGCCTGATGATAATTAACACACTTTGCTGTTATTATTAGGAGTAGCGTCACAGTAATCAAACTTTTCAAGTTTAGAATAATGTGATTGGCCAGAACCGGCCAACAGGAACCTTCCACCCATCTCTGCATAAGGGGTATATCTGCTGCGTCAGGTTAAAGGCAGCTTTAGGACAGATATTAACAGGCTCACTGTGTAAATTTAGCCTGTTACTTCATTGATTTGGACATGTTTTGTTTGTGCAGACGTATAGCTGTGTTTATTAAATTATATTAAATGTATGAATTGGCCACACACGACTCGTTTTATTGACTTTGATCTTTCAGGAAAACCTTAAAATTGCAGAAATGTTACTTGGTTACTTTCTTTTATTTTTTATTACAGTTATATATCTGTAATGCTTTAGATTGCAGGCAACACATGTAACTTAGTAGCCCTAGATTTGCAATTCAAAGTTGCAAACACTTTTGCAATTGCAATAATCCTGTCACCTGGTGTGACCACTCCCACAACAAAATCATGACCTCTGAGCCCTGAAGTGTTCAAGTGTTCAGACATTTAATTCCTTCTGCCTTCCCACCATGCTTCAGTGAGGTACACCTATCGAGGGACCATGTTTCCCCATGAAGCAGGTGTACTGTAGTTCAAGTAGATGTGTGTGTAGTCTGGTTTACAGCGGAGCAGATGGTGGATCAGCAGTCAACACTCAGTTAAGCGCATATAAAACCCCCCGCTGTACACCAGTTGCCAGCGCTCACTGGATTTAAACTGTTAAGTCTTTTGGAAAGGACTCACTTTTTCTTTGTCACTTCACCTGATTAGGTTTATTTTTACAGCGGATAATACCTGCAGCACACTCGTTATTAGGCAACATCTGACTGCCAAGTTCAGTCAGTTGACTTGTTTTCACCTGCAGATCAAGACGACAATCAGGCTGCAGGGAAGAGTTTAATCTGACATGTGACCCATGTCAAATCTCAATATTTCCTGTCATTTTTATTGTATATCTCACAATAACGACAATAATGGCATCACAAAAGGTTTGTTGAGAAAGATACATACACTGACAATTGTGACAATTGTGTACTGACATAGTGCAACACAATGCAATTAATCACAGGACTGTTAGAGATACATGAGGTTCTATTTTTTGGTCGCTCTCTGTGTATTAAATATCGTATAATAATAATAATAATAATAATAATAATAATAATAATAATAATTATTATTGTTATTATTATGTTTATGATCTCATATCACTTAAAATATGATGATTTTCCTCAAAGTCTAAATTTAAGGAGTGACCAAAGGAACTTTACCCGTGTATGCGTAAATGCACAAAAAGTCAATAACATAACTGGTTCAAGATAAGGTAGAAAAAAAAACTAAACACTAAATGATATGATGATAGATGATATTGATCAGTAAAAAAAGTATAAAGACAACCTCCCGTCCCAAAGAACTTCCTGCAATTTAGTTTGTGAAAAACACCTCATAGATAAATGTGACCACTTGTCTACATTAGCAAAAAACATAAGCTCAGTAAGCTCAGTTGTTCACATGGGTGCTGCTCTGGCTCCGCCTCAGGGTGATCCAGATTAATTGACTTATTTAAATAAGTAGAGGCTGATTTCCTCTTCTACTCACAGACAGAACATCAGTGTTTGTCCTGGACTCCTCAGCTGCTCACACAGGTAGGAAACAATCAGAGCTGTGCTACACTGACAACATGAAATATCACAATCCTTAGATTTATATCTAATTGCAGTGAAACAAATGTGATTGTTTGTTTTGATTAGCAAAGTAAGTGTAGTGATTACGGTTACGGTAACAAACTAGGGCAACTTCTGATATTTATGGTACATTTAGGGAAAATGTCTATAATGTTAAACTTTAAGTGCATTGGACTGGTTTTGGTAGTGGGACACAAAATATCTTTAATTACCCTTTTGTGCCAACTGAGCTGGAGACTGACTTAAACCCTTTTAAGACCCTGACTGACACTCACTCTGTTAGACACTTACTGCCACTTACAGAAGCAATAGTTGTAATTATGGGGTGTCCTTTCAACTACTGGGGCAGCTTGTTTAAACCATTACAAAGTGGCTGCAACACAATATTTGACCTTACCATTTATGCTGTGTGAGGGATGAGTGAAGAACTTTAAGCAGGGTTGACTGTGTTTGAAAAAATATGGATGGAAATTTAAGTTTTCCTTTTACAATAAATTTTACAATGTCTTGAGTCATATTGCAGAAGTTTTTAGTGTTGGATTGTCTGAGTGCAACGGGAATCAGTTATCACAGATGATTTTCTTCACATTTTCTATGCATTTGTCAAAATGTGTCAGGTAACATATACAGTATTTAATGGGATATGAAATTAACTCTGCTGGTATGAATAGTACCAGTCTACTATAAAATGTCCATCTCCCACTCTCTGTACAAGATGACATTGGCATGAGAATAACCACCCTATTGCAGTCTCCTGTCTTTATTGTACCAATAATAATTGGCTTGCTTCTTATTTTGAAATAGCAATGAGGTAGAGAATTTGAAAAACTGCAACTTAAAAATAAGCAGCCTTGACTTGAGTTGAACCTTGTCCATGACACTACTTGCTGGTATTACTGATGGTTGATTGGCTTAATGAGATTACCAAGTGTTTCTGCTTTGTTCACAGCAAGTGCTTCTCTGGGCTGAATTGTAGGCCAGGACCAGGATTAAGGAGGATACTGAAGCCATACCTGAGTAGCAATCTTCTCTTTACCACTTTGACAAATTAGAGGAGGCAACGCCGTAGGTTGGAGCTGTGCGTCAACTGCCCTAGGAGGGCCACAAATTCAACTTTAATATAGCTCAAAACATCACCAACACCACCAACAATGGGAAACTCCAAGAGCGGCGCTGTGTCCAAGGAGATCCTGGAGGACCTAAAACTCAACACCAAGTTCTCAGAGACTGAGATTGTCCAGTGGTATGAAAACTTCAAGAAGCAGTGTCCAACAGGGCGCATCTCAAAAGAGGAGTTTCAGAGCATCTACAGCAAGTTCTTCCCAGACAGCGATGCCCAAACATACGCCCAGCACGTCTTCCGCTCCTTTGACACAAACGACGATGGCACACTGGACTTCAAGGAGTACATCGTCGCTCTCCACATGACATCAACAGGGAAGACCACCAGGAAACTGGAGTGGGCATTCTCACTGTTTGACGTGGACAAGAATGGATACATCACTAAGTCTGAAGTCAAGGAAATCTGCACAGTGAGTTTTGTGATGCAGTAGTCTTGTAAACAAGCAGTTCTTGTAGTTTGCTAACTCATTAGCAGGAATTAGAAGAAACAAAAAAGAAGCATAGACAACAGTATCATATACATAGAAGTTGATATTAGACTGCCCTGTACCGTATCTGTTACTTTATCTGTTCTAGATAAAGATTCAACATTAGCAGCTTTTGCAGAACTCACCAGTGGGTAAACTTGTTTTAAGTGGGTTCAGTTTCTTCTCTATAGTTTTAGAACTGTATTATTGAAATGAACGATTAAGTTCATTGGTAGATAAAGGTGTTAATGTACAGTCAGAGAAAAGAATGGGTGGATGATTGGATCAGAGGTTATATACATATAGGATGTACTATATGTATGTAACATGGAGATCAAAGGAGCAGTTACTGATCAGGCATGTGATTGTAGTCTCTCAAAAGAAGTTTCTCTATCTGGCTGCGATATCCCTTTCATTGTCCCCATTCTCACTCACTCAATAATTGCATCAATTTGCCTGTCACCAAATATAACTGCAGCTATTTCACGTCTCGTCCTTGTTACATAACAATTTTTAAACACAGGATTAGACTTTAATTAATGCTGATAAACTGTTTAAGATTAATTAAGAGCTAAGCTTACGAACAGCTTTAGAGTGAGGATGGGAGGATGTATATATATTGGAGAAGACAAGAGAAATATGACATGTCCTTACAATGTAAGACTCCATAATTAGTAAACTATGGCAACTACTTGTTTTGAAAATGGGAAAAACAAAATCAAGTACAAAATCAAGTATAAACAACAGTATCATCTGCATACAGGATCATCTGTATCCTGTGTTAGCTTATGGGCAAACATCTTCCCTTTTCATCTTAAAATCAATTCAATCATCACATATAAAGTTAGCAAACATTTCAATTTAAAAGAATACACCCCTAATGCCACTATTTTGGCTACTAAAAAGCAACTGACTTACATGTTATCTGAAGTACTTTTTAGAAATAAAAGTGGCAGAAAATTGTATCTTTTCTATTATTTCTTAATATTTATTTCTTTATTGCGCACTGCAAAATAAGCAGAAAAGAGCACATTAGATTAACAATAAGAGACATGGAGAAATAATGTTTAAAAAGCCAAATCCTTTTCCAGTCTGACTGCAGTATGGCTGAATAAGACAATTTGTCACTGATTAGATTTTTTTTCCAGTAATCTTTTCTTTAAACCCTGCAGTTGTAGTGAAATGTGAGGTAGTTTTGACAGTGCTGCAAATCCTCCATATTTTTCCCATGTGATAAGATTATTCAATTATTCAAATTTAAAATGCTTCAGATATTAATCCAGTCTGTTGATGTGTAATTTATATTGTAGTCACCATTAAAAAGGTAAAAACAAGAAAAAAGACAGGAACCCAACAGTGTGAAGATCACCACTATAATTGCTGTTTAATATTAGGTAATATTAGGTGAAATATAAATTTGAAAACTTCTCTTTCTTTGACCAGTCTGTGTCTTTTTTTTTCCCCTAACAGGCAATTTTCAAGCTGATTCCTAAAGATGAACTGGCTGATCTGCCTCAGGATGAAAACACAGCTGAGAAGAGGGCAGATAAACTCTGGAAGTTCTTTGAAAAGGGTGAAAATGGTGAGATTCAGTAGCGTAAATAGAGACATAAATGCATAAATATGAAACATAACTTGCTTCTTATTTATTTTGCTCTGTCAACCACCAAAATGATTTATCATATTCATAAACAGCTCTGTCTCAACTAGATGACTGTGCTAATTTAGTCCAACCAGCTATAGGTGTCTAAATGTAAAGGTGGAAGTGAAGTACATTGAGGGGCAGTGGCAACCCAAGAAGGCACTTTCCACTTTTTTTGAACATGTGTGCGATCCTTAATAACCTGAATGATCTGAACTAAACCTCTTCTTCTTCTTCTTCTTCTCCCTTTCCACCTCCAGATCGAGTGGCAGAAGGAGAGTTCATCCAGGGAGTGTTGGACAACGAGGAGGCCCTTCGTTTGATTCAGTATCAGCCTCTAAAGTAACTCTCCTACAGATTCATTGTATCTCTCTCCAGTCCTGTGTTTTCAGCTTCACCCTTCACTTTACTAATGCAATGACACTTCACTAAACGCCCCATTGCGCAGAATTAAATAATGATACAGAATCTCCTCCAGGGTTTTATAACATTCGCTACCAATGTCAGTTTGCTGTCTGCACAGTTTTCTTGATCATACAGGACAAAAAATAAATGTGAAAGTTAAAAGCTGGAAAGCAGATTTTGCCCCTCGGTTACCTGTGATTACAGTTACCATAGCAACCACATCCAAATCTGAAATCTCCACAGGAAATCGTAGTTGACTACTTTCACCTACGATAGATGAAGCACATATTTTATTATGATGACGTCATTTGCTTTAGTTCAAGTATCATTACCAAAAATATATTTTTCTCTACTGTGCCAGCAATGCTTGTCTCTGTAAGTGCAGGAAGGTAACTGTACCTGGGCCCTTGTCACGGTCTAATTTTGTGTCTTTTACAGTGTTTAATTCATCCATGTGGTACAATCCTACATGTTTTAGATATATTTGAGAATAGGTTTGTTCATATACAACAACATGTAAAACTAAGTGTTTGTCCTGGATTTCCCTGTACAATAAATTCAATAAATCAAAACCATGAAATTGTGATAGAACTTAAGGTGTCAGACCTTATTTTTTCATTCTTCTCTCTTTTAGTCTACTATGTTATTGTTGATAAAAACAAGCATTTTGGGACTGCGTGTCACTGTTAAGGTAACTTTGTTAGGAACTTTAGATCCAGCAAAACATACTACAGTTATTTTAGCAGCTCTGTGCAGATGTACATACTTCGAACATGCTGCGGTTTAGCAGGTAATGTTTAACATGTTAACCATCTTAGCTAATTACGCTCTCACACAACGTATAGCTGAGGCTGATGGGAATGTCATTAGTTTTGTAGGGAATTTGTTGTAAACCAAATTACTGCACACATTGAATTTGATTTGATGATGGAAAGTTAAGGGATCACTAAAGTTATTAGAATTTTTTGGTGAATGTAACACCATTTACTCGTAATGTACTTACATACACATTTGACATGATCAAGGAAATCAAGGATTTAAGGAAATGTATTTATCATTATGAACACAAGATCGTATAAAAAAATTTGCAGCTCCTAGAAAAAGTATTATATTTATATATAATATAATAATATATATAAAATATATAAATATATATAAATATATATATAATATATTATAAGAATAGCATGAGATAAATACAATAAAATAATGCAATATATTCAGTTATTTAAATATAAACATATATACAATAAATAATTCTTCAGCACATTTTTTAATTTTGCAATGACAATATGGTTTCATCTTTGCATAAAAGTGAATTAAAAGTGTCCATCCACTTTTAATGTGTTTGAGCATCATCAATATAAACAGAGCCTGCTTCTTCTCGTTCCGGCACTCTGTCGACTTGGAGAACGTTCCGCCTGTAAAGGATCTGGGATGTTGATGGATCATGTCTCTGTAAAGATGTGGGCAGTCTCTGATTTCCCGTTTCGTTCCATTTTGTCCAGAACAGACATTAGGCAGGGGCAGACGTAAGTCCAAGCTGGGCACAGCATGGCTCCTATCTGGCTCTCCTCCCTCTCCTCCTGGGCCAGCATGGAAACAGCATCTGCTGTGGTGGACTGGTCCAGTTTATCCTTCTGGGTGGATGAACTTAGCGCTCCTGACAAACTTTAGATTCTCCAGTGAAAACTACACACTAGGAAAACACCACAAAACCTAGGCTACGAATAATCTAAATTTGACCTAAAGAAAGCCAAACTAAAGATGGAAGTGTGTTGATGTTGAAGTTTGAAGGAGCCACTAGAGGAAAAAGCAGATGACCCCCAAAGTAACTGAGATTAATCTTCAGGGAAAAATAAAAAGCAATCGATTCAAAAAGTTGCTGAGATATATCTCAGTTTAGACCAAAGTGGTGAACCACTTTGTGGATTATCCAGAGGAGGAATTCAGAAATTATCCATTACAATCTTTCACCCAGAACTGAATTATTTTAGGAGGATTCTGGTCCTAAAAATGAATCCCAACTCTTTGTTCCTTGCAGCCTCCAGATGTTCACAGTTGGCCTGTGTCACAATGGCCGCATTATTAAGTTACACAAGATGAACACAGAAAATAGTCTCTAAATAAAAGATTAAAATTGTTTCATAATGAGAAGACCTAGTTTACTCTCTTGCTCCACTTTCTGGGAGACATCTGCTGTGGTTTTAAGAGTACGCTTATGAAGCGAAATAAATTCCAGAGCATCTTTTAGTAGTTCCTTAAAGAGGAAATTGATCACTTCTTTCTTATGGAACGTCTTAAAGATAAAGATTTCTAGATTGACTTAGAGCAAAAAGATCCTCTATATAGTTAGATCTTAGGGAGGATGTTCCAGTGTTGAACCCAGGATGAAAGCTGACTCAATCTCAATTACACCAATTTATTTTGGCCATGTCAGAATATTGACAATAGAAATGAAACTGATACACGTTAGATGACATATATTTGGGAATTATAAGCAAATTTTATGGCAAATAAAATCTACAATGTCCTGAAATTCTGTTTGTTATATGTTAGCAGATACACACAGATCTGCTTACAATGAATAAAGGAATTAACCCCTTCCATCTTCTATATGTTGGGTGAGTTTTGAGGAAAAATTCAGCTGTAAACTAAGTGACAAGTGTTGTCATCTTACATGAACTGTTGTATAATTCACCCTCTTAATTTACATTTGTAATTACTTTCCACATAGTGTTCACTGACCCGACCACCCTGTTTATCTCTGCTTCACTGCCTGTATAATGTCAATCTCTCTTTCTCTCTCTCAGCCTTATTCCCCTGACTGGGGAGATTATTGACATAATCTTCTGTCCAGCATTTGAAAGCATCTGCCTTCATGTCTAAATCTCTCTGTTGCTGTAATCTTTGATTCTCGCTTTTCTTGTTTGCTTTCTTTCGTAGATGAACATATACACAGGGAACATAAAGAACACAGGATAACTGCAGGTCCCTTGAAATCTTTAGGAATGAGATAAAGCTGCAATGCAAACATATATAAATACGTAATTTCTTCACAGGTCTTGTACCTTTCAACTTTTTACTAATGAACCTAAATATATAGCTCCTATTTTTCATGCTGATGATTTAACTGACCTTCTGAGTATAGAAATGCTGTAGTCCAGGGGTCTCAAACTCAAATTGGCTAGGGTCCACTGCTAGTAGGGCCACTCCAACGTTCAAGTATTACAACAAAAGTTCAATATTATGAAGATATTTCTATTTCCAGATATGAAACCCCAAAACCTGCTCTCTTCTTATTAACCAAATTAAACACATTTCTAAAATATAATTGTCTTTTTATTTTAATTGTATATGAAGGGGTAGTTTGAAGGCCAGTGTGTAACATTTAGGAGGATCTATCGTCAGAAATGGAATATAGCCTAATATTCATAGGTATGTTTTTATTAGTGTATAATCACTTGACAATAAGAAGTGTTTTTGTAACCTTAAAAATTGGCCCTAGATTGGGATGTTCTAAGGCCACGTAGTTTCTCCTTGCGCTTGGAAAGGAACGGTGAAAGGAGTGAGTTACAATTTAAAACTACACTGCTAGATCCTGCACACTGGTCCTTCAGATTGATTGAAATAACTAGAATAATAATAATATATTATGTATGTATATATATTATACTTTTGACATCATGTTGCAGGCCAGAGGGACGGGGATGGAGGGCTGGAAATGGCCCCCACTCCATCAGTTTGACATCCCTGCTGTAGTCACTTCACATTGAGAATAATGAACAGGACTTTAATTTATAGAACCCCGGATTCCAAAAATATCCCAAAACCCCTTTTAACATAATGAAAAGCCTGAAATGCCCCTTAGGTAATTGTTTCACATGATGGACACTGGTTTTCCTTCTCTGTGGTACATTAAACTAATCTTACTATTATTTGTGTCCCTAACATACAATCTACATTCCAGCATTTGTGCTCATTTCACAACATAATAACTTCCTGCTCAAAAGTCTTTCATAAATGTGGACTAAATTATATTACATTTCTGTTACTTCTATCATTATTGCAAAAATCTCTACGTAAACGCTTACATGATGAGATGTCATCAGACAATGTGGTTTGTTTTTATTTATCACCTTACTGGAGGGGACTTCCATCCATTCATGCAAACATAGATTAAAAACAAAAAATGTACATCACATGTCACAGCTTCATTATGATCTCTCAAACACCTTTCTTAATACAGTCTCACATCCTCTCATACGTCACATGAGTCATAAAATTACACACAGTCCCTGAAGAAGTCACTCACTGTAAGGCTGGATTTACAAGAGCAAAGACGTTTGTTTCTTTTTTGTTAAACTTTTTTATTGTAAGACAATCCTTAAAAAAAGATAATTGTCACTGCAGAGCATCACAAAACCAATTCCTGTTGGGTTATTCTGTGTACATCCAGCCTGAATGAAACATACAGAAGTCTTTCAACAGAATATAAAACCTCAGTAGCCTCACAGTATCACCTTTTGGTCCTTTAAACATATTTAAAAATATTTTACAGTTTAAACTTGTTGCAAAAAAGATGCAACAGTTCTTTTTAATAATATTTTATACACTTTTGAACATATGTGGTTTGGTCTTGTTTTCATTCTGAATGCTGGCAAAAAACAGTTTGAGCATGTTAACACCAACAACATTACCAGCAAAGTCATTAGAAGAAATGGGTCACTACTAATGACCTCCTGAACCTAATGAGAGTCAACACCAATTCTATGCAGATTTTAGCCTCTGTTAATCCATTTGTGCTGCTGCTTGAAGGTAGAGTCTCCAAGCTTTTACTAGTCCTCTTTATAAAAGCGGAGGTTTCGCTGAACCGACTGTACGCTGCCGGCCCAGCAAGATTCAGCAGAAAGCACAAGATTTCCCTGTTGATGGAGACGAAAGCAGAGCTAAAAGGAGAGTGAATTTAAATGTAAATGTATCAGGTGGCCAGAAACAGGACTACAAAGAGATGATAGTGTTGCCCTGTCTCTGCTGGATGTGAAAGTAGGCTGCTAACTTGTTAGCAGTTCATCAGCGCAGTGAGTCTGTAGGCTTCATTTGGATTCTTACTGCCCCCTAGTGGTCAGGAACTTTGAATGACACAACAGTCTAGAAATGCACCATGCTACAATTATCATTTAGAACTGCATATATACAAAAAACAGCAAAGATTTTGGTGTTCAAGTCCTGTAGTGTTGTAGTTCCAATCAAATATAATGTGTAGAGCCAATCCCGACAAAATGTTTGTCCTCTGACGCCCAAAGTTTTAGCAGAGTGAGTCTTCTCTCTCCTCATGCATGGCGTAATCCATCTCGTCCATCTCCCGTTCACAGTCTTCACATCCTTCAGCACCACATCCCTCCACTACCACCACACCGTGATGGTCCACCAGCCTTCCCCCTCCCACTCCAGCTCCACCACCCATTCCTCCAACTCCTCCCAAACCCATTCCTCCAACTCCTCCCATTCCCATTCCAACTCCATTTCCTCCTCCGCCAATCCCTCCTAGCCCCATTCCTCCCACTCCAACTCCTCCCATTCCCATTCCCATCCCAACTGCTCCCATCCCTCCAACTCCAATTCCTGCTCCACCAACAAGCAACGCTCCCCCAGCGCCACACGCCAGATGTCCGACAGCTGGTCCTATGCCTCTGGGCCACAGAGGGTCCATGAGTGCCCCCTGTTGGCCGAGCTGAATCAGCTGACTGACGGAGTAAACCCCTCCACCACCAGCGCGGACGACCTCCTCGTAAGAGGGGGCGCGGGCAGCAGCACGAACCTCCTCCAGCCTCACCCGGGCCCGGTGTTTCATCTCAATGAGGGTCTTGGTGTAGGAGTTGAGCGTGGCCACGGCGGCCGCCATGCAGCAGCTGAATGACAGCCACGCCATGCTGGGGAGCAGACGGAGGAATGATTTGACCACAAGCTAATGCAATTTGTTGTTTAAAAGCCTGGTCACATCAACAAGTGGCACAGCGAAGGTCATCCATATGTCACTGCACAATATTTGGTGAAAGACGTTTGGTGACCTAGTGACTACTCACAGAACTGGTTTGAGAACTACTGAAGCAGGTGAGCTAACGACTAACACACTACACTGCGATGAAGATGCTTACAACAGCTCTACAAGCTGTTAGCTCAGATGCTAACAGGAAAATCGCAGTTTATTCAAAAGATGTATTTGTACCATCGTCTCATATTTGTCCCAAAACTGCTTAAAGTTGTGAAGCAGTTTATACTCAGTTTATACAAAGGAATGTTAAATAAAATAATGGTGAAACACAACTAATGAGCTATAATAGCTTCCTTCATTTTAGACTCTCTGGCTCGTTATTCTCTTGAAAAGATCCGCCTGGTCGAGAAGGTTTGATATTGGTCAACGACTCAAACTTCGTCCATGTGAGTGAATTTACTAACTTCTGCAATACCTCTGAAATTATTAGCTTTTGCTGCAAGATTTCTCAGTTTTAAACACGTGACCAAACCGTAAAGGACCAGTGTGTAGGATTTAGAGGTATCTAATGGTGTAGTTGCAGATCGCAACTAAGTTACTTCACCCTTCCCTTCTGAGCACGAAGGAGAAAGTACAGTGGTCGCGAAACAAGCAATCGAGAGGCAGTGTTTGGTTTGGTTTCTGGGCTACTGTAGAAACATGTACATATAAACATCTCCTTCTAAAAAACATAACCATTCTTGTTTTCAGGTGATTATACACTAACGAAAACATAGCTATGCATATTATATTCCATATATCCTCCTAAATGTTACACACTGGACTTTTAAGTCAGACGTTTCAGGGGGTTCAAATAAAAACACGCTTACGCAAAAGACCATCCGTAGTCCCAGGTCTGTGGCCTCCAGTCTTTGGGCCCGATGCTCACAGTCATCTGAAACACGGTGGTGTACATCATGTGTGCTACCATCCCCATCATACCTGGTGGAGCAAGAAAAGAGTAATCAGTAATTATTAATATATTATATTTATGTTTTGAATTTAGTGTTCACTTCACTTCACTTTATCAAATCACTTTACTTTAGCACACAAGGACAGATACATATGTGCAGTTCGGTGACTTCACATCATTAAAGCAACTACCCGTCACTGATATTTGTGGCTGCCAGAGTTTAAGGTCAAACAGGTGACATTTTACAACGACGACGAGGAGAAAGTGTCCTCACCTGAGAGGACGGTGCACATGGCGGCGAAGGCGTTGATCTTGAGGGCGTTCATCTCCCTCTTGGCACAGAGGCAAATCACTTCCACACACATCAGCAGGAAGCCCATGGCCAGAAGACCGATGTACATGAACTCACTGATGACTGAAAGCCAGAGAACACCTAAGAGGGAAAGAATACATTAAGCCAACGAGAACAAAGGATTTGACTTTTGGAATACAGGTTATAGTTTCTATGTTACCGACCTTGTGTCTCTCCTGGCGTCAGCTCAATGAAGCTGCGACACTTCTCTTCCTGATCGGTACCTGACAGAACAACAGTTGGAGTTATTGAGATTGTAGTAAAATGTTACATTCCTGATTTTAAATACGTCACGTTGAATTGTTAATATTTGGATTTATTGTCAACCATCATTTATGAGATTAAAGCAAAACGTACGTCTGTCCTTGTAGCCTCTGTCATAACAAAAGCCCCTGGATCTGTTTGTTATAACTCAAAATGTGTAGTTTTTGCATCAGGATAACATAAATAATCTCCTGCAAATGCTGAGAACATATGTTTGTAATCATTATAAATCCTGAAAACGTAATGAAAAGAGCTGCTTTAAGCCCGGTAGTTCACCTTCCTGTGGGAGGAAGAATTTAAACCGTTAAAATCTGCGTTGTCCTGCTGACTGTCATCCAGTTACAGTGTCTTTTAGTGGAAGAATAAATGCCAGTGATTGCTTTTTGTTTTCAGCTTTCTCTGTGTGTACCAGTTTTGAGGGTGTTCTGAATCGTGTGCACTGTTTAGCTCACCTGCAATTCAATAACGATAATAATAACATATTTAAATTGTTTCTCCATACACAGATGTTCCCTGCATTACATGGTGTGGTTCACACGTACGTAACAGTTCTCTCAACCAGTGACAGACAGTTTACTTGCTCCATAATTCTGTGGTTACAATAATCCAGGCTTGTACAAATTGTCCTCCGTACTGAGTAAAGAGAGGCTTAACTGTAAATCATCTGTGTTGACTGAAACTCAGTCTTATTGGCGGCAACAATAGTTACAGTTATTGACCACTGACACTGGGTTTCACACTGTTTATGTCAATGATTACTATTTAATCAATGCATATAAACAGGGTTTACAAGGTTAAATAAACAACATTATAACGTATTTTTAATCTTGTGTTAACTGGTTTACTGTCATTATGGGTACTTTGTGTGAATTAAAACATAGTCGGGAATGGTACATCATATTCAGTGGTCAAAAGTATTGAGATATGTACTTTTTTAAAATTTATTTGACTGTTTTTCCATTTTATGCTACGTTATACTTACACTCTTACATATTTCAGAAGTAAATATTCTACTTCTTACTCCTCTACTGTACATTTAACTGACAGATATAGTTACTATACTATACTATACAGATTAAGATTTTACAATAAGAAAAATGTGATGAGCTTGTAAAATACAATATTTTTAAATTGTTAAAGGTTAAAAATGATGGGTTTCAACTTTTCCAACAAATATCTATGACTTGAATGGATTTCACAAAAAAGAAAAGAATAGAAAAAATAAATGAATACACATTAATCATCTCATGACCCCCAAAATGTATCTTATGACCCTATGAGGGGTTTCGACCTGTTGGTTGGGAACTACTGGACTAAACTGTACATGAAGTAGTTAAAACTATCTCCATTCCCAATGGATGCATCAGTATGAACAATCTAATCATATAATATATGATAATAATAAATCACAGGTGCAGAAATAGTCATTTTACTTTTGATACTTACATTTGCTGATGATACTTTTACTCATGTAGGATTTTGAATTTGCATTACTTACTTATTTACTTACTTTACTTTTCTTGTAATGTGGTAGTAAAAGATCTGAATACTTCTTCCATAATATTGAAAAATAACTGAAAGTTTTGGTGGTAATGTGATATTAAAGAACTTATTCCTGTAATTACATTATTTTTCCTGTTAATAAAGTACTTCACATTGGGTAAACATATTTCAGGTGCTGAGCTGGTAGAAAAATCCTCACTTGCTCTTTTTTAATTGATGATTCAGTGATGTGTCTGACCACTAAACTGCCTGCTAAATAGATACAAATATTTTTTATTTATGGCCATACTTTTAACTTTAATATTTGTACAGTGTCACAATGCAGGTGCTTTTACAATGAACCTTTGAAAAAACAATCTCAGACCAACTGGGTTGTTTATGATTTCTGCCGTCACCAACCTTCATTGTGCTTCTCACAGGAGAGCCAGAAGCCTGTGTGGAAGTAACGCAGCATGTACTTGTCCTCGCCAGTCTCCCAGATGTAATGGACGGCGTTGGCCAGCTGCTTCCTCTTTATCCTGGCCAGCTCCTCCTTCTGCAGCGGAGTGAGCGTCACGTTGGAGATCGGGTTCCTTGGGTCCGGTGTGGGGGTCTCTGCATAGAGAAAGACAGGACACAAAGAGTGATGAAAGTATTAAGGGAGGGAACATTAAACAGGGAGAGGATAAAAATGTAAGCAAAGGGGGGAAAGCATGTTGGAAAATAGAGGCGACAGAGTTGAGAATGATGCAACAGAGGGAAAAAGAAACAGGGAAACTCAGGGAAAGTGAGATAAATATGGGGAATAAAGAAGTAAGTGTAAATGTATCCAGAGGTAAAGAGAGCAGAGGTGCACAAAAAGGAGTAAAGGCACATTTATAAATCCTTCATATTGACAAGAAATTCTGACATAAATCCTAAAAGTCGTGTAACACAATCCAGCCCTGTAACACTGTTCTTTAGGTAATCTGTCATTTTCTATGAAGTGAAAATTGAATACTACATGGAAAGAAATAGGCTTAGAGCTGAAAGATAAGGCGGCGGGTGAGTGAATCCAGATCCTCCTGCTGCAGATACAAAGTTCTGAGATTAGCAACAAAGCCGGGATTATATGACTCTGCCAGTCGAGTCAAGTGTAGAATACTTGAATATGGAGTGAAGAAAAATATTGCGGATGCCCAAAATTGGATGTATTTTTGGAAATATTAATAGTTATTCTTACATTATAATTATGCCATCAAAATGTTACTCTATGTTTCACAATATGCTTTACATACAAGAAGGAGGTCGAGACATACAGCAACTATACATATCTGTATTCCACGTGTGTAAAATACAGGTTATTTGTGAATGTTTACTTACAGAATAAAAGATGGTGATAATTTAAACTTGACACTCCTAATATATAAATGATGATTTAAATAGATAAAAGTAAAATATTTATTATGTCAAACAATAATTTTAGCTTATTATGTTGTGAAAGTTACTCAGTTCAAGACATAATCTTTTAAATAAAATAAATGTACAAGAGGTTAATTTCCTCTCTCTTGGACCAATAAATTTGATTTGGAAACTTCCTAAATTAAATATGTATCACACTCCCTGATTTGGTGACGCTTTACAATAAAGAACACAGCATGCATTCCTAGGAAGATCTTGTGTTTGTTGCACTTTAACATAAGAATAAATTAACAAAATAAACATTGTAATAAGGATGTACTGGTTAGTTACTGTTATGTGCCAAATTAAAGCTGATTTAGAGCCACAGATGTGTTTATCATAATAGTAAATGTGTCCTTTAGGTTCAGAGTTAATTCAGATTTAATTAATCAGCAGTTAGCTCTTGATTTGTTATTTTTAAATATGTTTTCTTTTGGTAAATACTATAAATGAATAAATCTGTATCTGGTTAAAGAGTTCAGTGAAATTGCACACAGCCTATATAGCAAATAACAGACTGTTTCCATAAAATTGGTGATGGTTGTTTCAACCCAATAGTAAAATACTTTATTCTTATGGTCCCAATTTAAACTGATTTTGTTCTCCAGCCAAAAGACATCAGCATGTCTGAGGACACATTACAGTTTGTTTAGACATGTGTGTCACATATATTGTTTAAATAAACCAATTTTGATGTGAAGCAGTTGCTAACTAATGCTGAAATATGAACCCTGAAATGCTGTTGAAACAATGGTTGTTTATAATGTAGATCAGTGGTTTTCAAACTGGGGTCCTTGAGTGGGTTGTAGGGGGTCCTCAAGAAAAAGGAATAGAGAACTTTTATCAAATTCTTTGGAAGTTGTAACAACAAGGGAAGAAATAGAGTACATCCATCATGGGGGTCCTTGGCATGAAAGAGATTGGAAAACAATCTAGATCTTTAACTTTTCTACTAAATTTAGTCCACTTCTAACCTGGGAATGCAGGCTTGCAAATCCCATAATCAATGCCTATTGGGTGTTGTCAGTAGGCCTGTGTGGTTTGTTATTCCACAGTGTATGAACAGACATCTGTACCTGTACACAAGGGGCACCTTTAAGGAAGAATGTTTTTGTTGACATCATTTCCAGCCCTCACCTGTCGTGTAAGGCTGGCTGTTGTTCTGCCCGCAGTTCTTCATCTTGACAGGCGACAGACAGAGAGGCTTCACCACCTTGTGCGTTCCCTCGCACCAATAGGAGGTGCAGAAAGCCGAGACGGACAGGGTGAGAGCCAGTGATGTGAGGGAAAGCGACAGCAGGGAGCGGTTACGCCTGGACATGTTCTCCAGCATGGCTGCGTCTAGACTCCGAGAAACCCAGTGAGAAATGAGATCGACCCAAGAGTGGGCTTCGGCCTGTCTTTGAGGTTGGTTGGATTGGAATGAGGATCAGAGGAGCAAGGCGGTTGCCGTGAGACCACAGTGACGAGTCAAGATGAAGTCCAGCGAGTTGGGCGTAAGGGGTTGTTGTTGTGATTGAGATTGATTCATGGAGGATGGTAGGAGGGGATTAGGGATATTTGAGAAGTGGAACAAAGGTCAGAAAGGAATCTAAAAAGAGGTCGTGTGGAGAGATGTAGGGAGAGTGGGGTTTGAGGAAGGAGAACAGTCGATGAGCAGAGGTCAGAGGACAGTGGAGTGGAGAAAGATGAAGTGCTGGGATTTAATCACTTCCAGCGAGTGGAAAAGGGGACAGATGTGCAGGCCAGAGGTTGCCACTCCAGCTTTCCAGAAAAGCAAAGTAGTTCATCAGATTTAAATTTGAGACCCTCCTTTCTTCTTGACGTTACGGCACGAGCCAGGCGAGATGTTTGACTCCAGTCATTTCTTCTCACCGAGCTGCCCCGCTACCCCATGTTTCCACTGCCATCACATCTCGCCTCATTTTTGTTTTCTCTGACCGGTTGTTGCTTCCCTCTCGGACGAAAATAAACGTTTAAATCTTATCTTTGCGGATTTTGAAACTAATCAGTCCCGTTCTCAGGGCACATCCCGTTTCTCAACTTGTTCCTCCACCTCTCTTTGGGAGGGATTGAGCTCGGAAAGAAGTGATTAGTCCAGTATCTCAGGCCTACCTCTGGACCTGGTAATCTGTGTTAATCTTGCAGGGTTAGGTGGATGAGATTAAGTCAACTGACTCTCATGCTGATTTCGACTGGACGACCACCTAAAAGTAAAGACGGGAGACATAGGCAAACATCTGGATTAAGAGTTGTTACAGTTGAGTCATGTCAAGTTTTTGTCTCAGTGCAATCACTGCATTTTATGATGTTTTTAGACAATACTAACTAACAACTTGGATCTGAACGCTTCCTTTTCTCTGTTTTTACTCTCTACCTGTTAGATTCATACTCCAATTCAACAAATAGATGGCAGCATATCACATATCAGGTCACAACTGCTGCTAACGGTCAAAAAGATGTGGAGCTAACCAGGGGCGTAGCAAAAAACAAATTCTGGATCCTGTACATATGCATTTTCTATGGGCCCCCTCCCCACATCCAGTATCTTTTTGGGACCTATAAAAGATCAATGAGTCAGGATAGACTAACATAACTCTGCCCCTGCACTCTCTCTTCTACTTGGGGATGAAGAGGAGGGATGGCAGGTTAACAACCGGAGTGCATTCTGGTCATTTCACAGCCTCCCCCTTCAAATCACCTACTGTTCCTAGGAGCTAGTGTGAAGTGCGTTTATGACGGGTTTACCGCCTCTTGAGGTACACAGTGGTATTACAGGCAGGCCAGGTTCTGCAACACAATACATAGACGTCACAGCTGTTATTTCTTCACATTCTGTTGCTGATTTTAGTAATTTTTGTCAAATTGCACCTTTAAGAGTTAGACAAATAAACATGATTCATCCAGGTTTTCCAGTCGTCCGCCTCACACCTGTTTGATGGAGCAGATTCACTCCTATTTAATTCATCCTGGCTGTCTACACAGGCCGCATAACAGCTTGTGTTTCACTTCCACATGACATTTGAGTATATTTTCTTTAGTTATTGTGTGTTGGACTCTACAATCTGTACCTGAAAGCTGTACCAATTTAGACATAGATCTAGCACTGAGGCTGCTGCTCTGCTTACGTGCTGTTCAAGCTCCATGGTGTACCTACGGTGTAAGACACAGACTATAAACTGCATTCTGTTTGAGTCTGGCTGGGACCTCTGATGCATCTCTCTCCCCCATCCATCTACTGTCACTATCTCACAAAGGAATTAAAGGTCTAAGTAGGTTAGTTCCTGAATGCCTGTTTCACTCCTCCTACTCCTTTAACTACAGCAAACACTGAGGTCCTGCAGTACATTTGTGCACCGCCGCTGCACGGTGTCTATGTGGAATTTGTCTAATATTGTAATCCACACTTACAGTAATGTTGTGTGACCACAAATTACCAAACTATCCCAGCACAATATGAGGTCCAACAGCAACATCATTGAAACCTATTAACATGGTTTTCTTCTATTTCTCGGTTAAGTAGCTTTAAAGTTGTAAAAATCATCTTATTCCACACAAATCTGACGTTATCTCAAACAACAAAC
>JAGRRF010005532.1:3424871-3449684 GCA_019097615.1 Morone chrysops
GGGGGGGGGGGGCAGTGGGGAGGTCTAACGTGGGCACGGTTGGCAAGCAAATCTCAGCTTCACTTTTTGCATTAAATACACTGTAAACTATTAACTGTCCACCAGATTCACAGTTGGATATTAAGACTACTGCTGCATCCCCTGCACCTCCAGAAGAGAACAGACTGAGAGACTCATTCTCAGGAGTGTGATTGCTACAGACGTGCACGTGCAATCAGTTTACCTGCTTTTTTACATGTTTGTGAAACAACCATGAGGCTTTTTGAGGCAGAATGTTTAGGGAGCTGTAGTTTACCTGCAAAAGCAGCCCTGTCGTGACCTTCGGTATGAAATACAGAACATTTAATGGAAATAAGAATAGATCTTGATAAACACTACAGGAATTTACCAAGTATATACTCTATACTATATATACAGTATAATGGCAAAAGCAGGTTTAGACAATCTGAGGAAAATATTTGGATCTTAAAGGATTAGTTTCGACATTTCGAGAAATGCGCTTTCTTGCTGAGAGTTAAACAAAAAGATCGATTGTATCTTAGCTTAACATAAAAACAGCTAGCCTGGCTCTGTCCAAAGGGAACGAAATGTGCCTACCAACACTTCTAAATATCACTAATTAACATGCTATATCTTGTTCTTTAGATTTCCCAAAATGTCGAACTGCTACTTTAATTTATTTTACTAATGAGTGATATTCTTCTTAAAGGAATGAACCTACAGGTTTCCCCTATGTGGCTTATTTCAGAACCCATGTATACTGTCGGAGGTGGGAAAAACAATATGATTGTCTAACTTCATCTGATGAATGTCTTAATGGCAGCAAAGGATATGTTCGTTTATGTGCTGAAAAGGCTTTTAAAGGGTTTGTGAAGTTTAATGATGTTTACAAGATTTTGACATATGAGTTGTCATTAAGATTTGACTGTGAATTAATTTTATTTGCATAGATTTTTATGGTTTGCTGTGATCGAATCACACAAACTGTATTTGATTGGCATTAAGATACAGGGCTGATTGATATGATATGTTAATATGTGTGTTGTGTTTACATTTGCTCGCATTGCTAGCTAAACTATAAAAATGTCTCCCATTTATCACTCATTCCACTCTGGCTGTAAAGTCACTGGACTAACACTTTTGATTTATGACCAATTTAACGAGAAAGAGGCAATAAATCCTTTCAAAGTACGTGTGATGTCTTGTTCTTATTTTAAACGCTTAGAGCACTTACCCACACAGTATCACTAATAGCTGCAAATACTACAAAGTTATGTAATAAATCACTCAAACTGTTTAAATCGAAATAGTTTCTCTTTTGTTAGATTTTAATGAATCCCTTGGAGGAAGTTGTGATTGCAACAATGAACAAATCAACCAGTCCCTGTAAATTCTGCAATTCCTTCGCAATTTGGTCCAATCACCACAACTTTTCTGCAAATTCGACCAATGATTGTAGTTTCCTGCCCAAAAGTCATACTTCACCAAACTCCCTTCCTCATTAAGAGTTCTAAAGATCCAGACCTGTCTCACATTTACCCTCCAAACAGTGCGATTTTATTCTCACTGGATCTAGTTTCCTTCAATTTTTAATGAATCATACAAAATAAATCTCAACAATGTTTACAAGTTTCCCTTTCTCCTTCAATTTCATTGTAAAAAAATGCCTAAAAGCACAGAAAAGCTGTTGTGAAATCAGGTATTTTAGGCCGCACCAATCCCTTAAAAAAGCCTGTGAATTCCTGGAAGGACTGAGGTTGGTGCCAAAAGTGCGGCCAACCATTTACATCTCCAGATCCCTGAGTCATTGCATCATTGCACATCTCCTACACTAAGCATAAATATTATAAAAAGAAGCTCTTGATGGTATTTTGTTGTGGCTGCGGCACTCTTGACTTATGACACAACTGCGAGTCTTTCCGACGCACCCCAGCTGTATGTGGGCGGATTACCTCTCTGTTGTTATCTGAAGGTCAAGAGCGTGACGATAAGTCAGAAACATAACAGAGTGACATAACAGGCCACCGGAGAAGTGTCAGATGGTGGGTGATGATTTGACCTTCGACACGGAGCAGGAAGTCAGTGGTGACAGAGAGGCAGCTGGTTGTTGGTTTAATGTTGGGAGCTGTTTGAAGGTTTGAGACTAGTTCTACATAATAAAGTTTGGTTTATTACAACTTCCGATTTAATACGATCAGAGAACTGCAATATGTTTACAGCAAAGTCCCATCAGACTTCTCGATGTTATTATTACCATTAGGACTGATGGCTAAAACTATGGAAACAAGATCCAAGTGGTAATAAACTCTTGAAATTCTCATGAACAGTTTTTAAAAGTAATAAAACAATTTTTGACTTAGTATTTCAATGTTATGTTGGGAAATACTAAAGTTTTATTACATTTTGTTCCACATAAACTGTATTTGGCACCTATTAAGCTCAAATGTGCTCAGTTTGTAATGATCATTTTATTCTATTAAAGGTCCAGTGTGTAAGATTTAGGAGGATCTATTGGCAATAATGGAATATAACATTCATAGGTATGTTTTCATGTCATTTCGTGTATAATCACCTGAAAATAAATAATAATATTAATAATCATTAGGTTTTTGTCCAGAACAGACAAACCAAACACTGCCTTTTCCATATTTTGCGTAGCTGTTTTCAAATGGTTGCAATCTGCAAGTTCACTGCTAGATGCCACTAAATCCTACACACTGGTCTTTTAAATACAATTTAAATGTAATTTTGTGTGCATATTGCTACTTTTATATAAATAAATGATTTGAATCCTTCCTCCACCACTGTCACTGACACTTGCAGGGCAGAGAGATCCCTCCATTGCACCCTCTGTAAGAAGCTAGTTAGGTCAGAAACAGACAGTCACAGTAGAAGTGAGAAATATTGCGTAAGATCAGGACATGACCTCATTGAGGAGTAGCTTTTAGCTCTGCTGACAGACAGAAAAAGAGAGCGTGAGACAGCTGTACGGAGAGACTGAGGGCGAGAAGAGGAAACCAGTGGCAGGTTCAGATCTCGCTGGCCTCACCGGCGCTTCATCAGGAACACGATTCATCTTCCTCTGATCGTGTTGTCATCGACTCTGAGGCCATTTGAACCTTTTGCTATTCGTCTTAACTAAAAGTGTGACAGCTCTGAAAGTAACTGATCACATGCTCAGATAGTGTGTGTGTGAATGTGCTGTATGTGAACTCTGTATTGCTGCGTTGATAATTCACACTCCTCTTTTGATCTGGGTCACCTCCTTTTCTGTAACCCACACTGAGGAGCACATCTCTCCCAAACACCATCACGTGTCATTTTGATGGATTCATTCGGATCTGTGTTGCAGCCAAACACAAATTAGTCTTCAGAGAAATTCAGGATTTAATTCACCTGATATCCCTGCGTGCTCTCTGCAGATTCTGTTTCCCTTCCCAGAGCACTTTCCCATCTATCATTGGGGGGATTGATGAGACTTAAAGGTTCTACATGTAACTTAAATACAAACTACAATAGTCCCATCATTAAAAACCCATGTTTTTCATTAAAAAGTTGGAGTTTATAAAGGTTAAACTTTTTTCAACCACAGAAACCATTGCGAGGGAAACATTACATTAGGATACATCGTTTATGTACAAAATGTTGTGCCAATCCATCTGATGGATGTTGAGATATCGTACTGGTTAAGTGAAAGGTTTGACTTGCTGGTGGATGAAAAGTCACACCAACACTAAAAGTGATATAATTGCTCTCAATTCATTGGAAACTATCATCTTCTCTACACTGACAGCTGCAAAATTTAGGATTGTGGCTTTATCACACAGTCTATCTGTCTGACCGCACTGGTTGGGGTCGGGCAGACAGACCGGACTAGATGGCCAACAAATGGACTAAAGGGACTTAGGTCACTAAGTCTAATCTTAGCTTAGCACTTTCAAAGCTACATAGCACTTCATAAAATAAATAGACAAGTAACTTTTCATTTGGCTGGAGGTTGTGATGAGAAGAACGTAGAGCGGGTGCCCAGAGATGGTGTCGCTGTCAGAAAAACGACATGTACCCATTACTGGAGCTCTGTTGGCCTCCTTCGGATCCAAATGAGGTACCAGAATGCGTTCACGTGCTGCTCTGAAGATACGACACCAGCAGAACTTTAAGTTCCTTTCAAGTAGGGTGCTAAACAGGACTGCAATGATCTGCTTTTTCACCACACTAATGGCACTGTTGGTCCACTGTGGTCCAGATATAAGAAGAAGAATAAAGCCTGACCAGCTCTAGAGGCTCGACCCGTTGCATCGCGGTGCTTTTTATCTGCGCTACGGGCGCCGCCTTAATAACACTGAACCCTGAGAATTTGCCCTGTGTACCCAATAAAACTGTAGTCTGTCACACATATGATCTTGACCTCTTAATAAAATCATCTGCCAGGACAGGAAACAATCTTTAAACTTTGCAGCTTCGTAGCATTTCGCAACGTCTGCATTTACACTTAAATATTATCTTTCACTATTTATTACCCCGTTAAAATGATAGAAATTTATGATCCGTCCAGTTGTTAACTTCTAGTCTTTCTTTTCTCACTTTGGCTGAACAAACACACACACAGTCACACTCACTGCTACACAACCCTGGCGTACTTAAAACACATAGCGTTAATGCAACATATCGGGTGAAATGTCAGGAGAGGAGTTTGGATCAGAATAGTTCACGAGCCACCGGCCAGTGTCCCCCCTCCAACCCGCTTCCCAAGTGTAATCAAACTGTCTCTCTTTAACAAGCTTGCTAATTCATGAGTTTTGGCTGAGGATGGTTTGTGAAATAGCTTGTTCCTCCTCACAGATGATCTCTTTATCTCAACTCTGCCACTTTAATAACATCAGTAAGTTCTCTTCCGCTCAAACCAGCAGCGATACACTGTCTGACACTGAATGCTAGTGTGATTTAGGTGCTGCTGGAATATGCAAGCTGACAGAGAGTTCAAAGGTCAAAGGTTAGAGTCGCATATGATCACTCCTTGCTTTGAAGTTTTCAGTGAAACCTAAACCAGGAATTACTGATATTTGCTTTAGATAGCTAAAGCTTTCTGTATTCTGTATATATTATCTGTAAAGCCTTAGCTCTCCTTTGTGTGTTTTTGGTACTTTTGGCCTGTAGAGAGCCGTAGTCATGACGTCACGTCTGTGCTACCCACAACCCCCTGACTCACCCATACAGACATTTCATCAACATTGAATCTTTTTTATGAAAACCTAAACATATGTTACTATTCAGCCCTTCGTTGTTCCATAGAAAGCCTCAGCAATGTGGCTATGTGCCAAACCATCCAGTTAGTCTTCATTGTTGAGGTCAAATAATAATGTTTTAAAACACTTCTGATAAACCATAAATCTCTGCATGTTGTAACCACTGGGGGGAAAACACTAAGCACACCCTCCTCGCCAATCGTCACGTACCAGTGGGTGTTTTCCCTGATGAGCTGCACAATGAGGCGGCGTAGACGACACACTGAGGACTTACTTGGAAAGAAAACGCAAAAGCTGATTTGATTTATCAAAATTGATTTCAACATCATGATGCACAGCTTTTCTATGGAACCATCTGGACTGGAAGTGCAGAAAATAACTACCAAATAATTGAGTGGGCGCCTGGTTAGCTCAGCGGGTAGAGCTCCTTGCTGCAGCGGCCCAGGGTTTCCTATCAAATAAAGGCATAAAAAAAAATAAGAAAAAAGAAAGGATGTTGAGTTATTTACGTTATTACAATTATCAGAGGTATTTTTTATAGTTTCTGTAACAGAACCTAGGAATTTCTTGTTTCACTTTGGCAGTACTTTAACAGTTCGGAGGAAAATGAACAGGAAATAAAGACCATTGGTGTTTAAAAATGTTTCTGTAATGATTCAGTTCCACATTTCTATTTTTAAGGCGATCTGGGTGTGAGGGTAGTCGGCACATCCTTACATAGGCTGAATAGATGTAATGTCCTGCAGCGATTTTTTGTTGTTGTTTTCACCTCAGCTTATTTACGACTCCTGTGGTTTTTATTAGACTGGGCAGCGGTTCAGCATTCTGCGGTCTGTCACTGCTCCTCTCTCCCTCTGACCTCACCGTCCTCTCACCCTGTGAATGCTGCTGCCTCTCACTTTTCCACAGAAGTGTTAAAGATCAAATTGTACAGTAGCCGGCCCCCCGCCACTGCTGCAGCATGGGAAACGGAGACCAGAAGTATGACCGCGAATAAACAAACCTGCATAAACAAACTAGCTAGCGTGCAGCTAAACATAAGGAGAGCGTTTCAAAGAGATAGCAAAGTGGCAAACTTGAATGACTCAAGACTGTCAGACAATAAATTATACTGAGGGTTTTTGTTCATTAGCATTTATAACCTGTGGAGTTTAGCGAGCTGACTAACATGCTGACACCTAGATGCAGCTTATGACCTGGTTTAAAGTTTTGCAGAATTCATCCGCGTGCAAAGCCAAACGCTGAACATGGCTCAAATTCAGCTGCAATGCTAAATCACCTACTACTGTTATTATGGGCGAATAAAATGGTAAAAATCTCTGCTGTAACATGGGCAGCATCCCCGCAATTCAGCCCCCAACTGCCTTTAAATGCTACTGTTGGTCTGAATGCCAGTTTATATGATCGGTGAAAATATTTCTTTTAAAGAGCAATGTGGCTCAATGCTTCAACCATCCTCTGCAGTAGGTACCCAGCTGATTGTACCGGCATGAGAAACAGTGTGTTCAGTGTGTGACTTGGCTGGACTTTGAGGCTGAGGGGTTGGAGCTGTGGCCCTGCAACACATACATGGTGCTGAAAGGTTGTAGTGTCAAATCTACGGCCGCGGGTCTATTTTTGAAAACATCTGGGGAAGCTGTCCAGATGGTCCTCGTGTGTGTGTCTGTGCATGCTTGTTAGCGTGTGCGTGTGATCCATTTGCATTGGCGTATAATCTTACGAGGACATTATTCAGATGTGAGCGTGCCAGGCCATGTTTTCTTAAGGTCAGCATATTTAAAATCAGTTTCAAAATACATTTATTTGCAGCTGCTGGCAGATTTTTGTGTTTATGATGTGAAGTAAATTGAATGGATGATTCATTGTGCTATCAGACCATTTTAAGCTGTTCAAACAAAAGAGCCTTTTACAAAAACTGGTTTATTGAATTAGAATTATTATTAAGTATTTTACATTGTACACTTGTATTGTGTTACTAACACTCGAAAGGCATTGCAGTATATTGTCATATTGAGTTTAATACATTAAAAGTTTAATACAGATAATAGTGTATATTTATTATAAAAATAAGAGAACCTGTAATTCTGTAATTATGTACAAAGTGCTAAAGCAGTAGAAAGCAGCTTAGGTAAGTGTTAACATGCTAAAATATAAATCAAAAGCTAAAAGTTCCTATCTGTCAACTAGGTTTACAGTGCTACGTACACAAGTGCAACTAAAATAAAGTATATATAAATATATAAAATAAACTAGCAGCATATAAGGATCTACTTCCGTAAAGTGCCTCAGAATAGGCTGATATTTACTCGATATTTTTGCCCTTTGAAACACTTTTAACTCTTTGAAGCCAGGTAGGAAAAATGAGTGTTGTGGTTTTTGCACTGTACCTCTCAGACTGTTAGCAGACGTGTTTATGGCTGTAAAAACTGGGCGCTACCGCTGTCTATATAAAGTTCAAGGCTACTATGATGTGTAGACCCATATAGACGCAGTGTGCTAAAGAGGGTATCTTTTACAAGGGCAGATAGCATTACAACACCACTAAACAACTGCAGTTATTAACATTTTTCAAGTCACTTTCCATAAGATACAGCTAGTTATATAGTAAATATTTTTTTAAATAATTAAAAAGACATTGCTAAAAAAATTAAGTGACTTCCTTGAACAAATGAGACTGTGGTGGAAACAGTTAAAACCAAATCTCCTATAAACCATCTTGTTTTCATTTAGCAAAAGGGGATTTCTTTTCCCTCCTGTTTGAAGAGCATGTGGGAAATGGTTTTTCCATCAGTCTCCCACCCCTTCACACCCTCTGCCATCAGCCGCTCTCAAACCCTCAGCTACACTTCAGGATCAGCGTCCTTTCACAGTGTAAAATGTAATGTCGAGGCTCACAGTCCTTTTAGTATTGGACTTATTTGTTGTAATTATGAAAGATTATATGATTTTTTCCCCCCAAATCTTTGTATTTGTACTTGTTTTTTTGTTGTTGATTAATCTATCACTTTGTTGATTCATTTAACGTTTCACTCCCAGTCCAAATTCCAAAGATATTCCATTCACAGTTCACACAAAAAAGGAGCAAATTCTCACATTTGAGAAGCTTGAACCAGAGAATGTTTATGTGTTTATCTACTGTAGTCTTTACAGTGTTTGTAGTCTATCACCACCATGGCTTCTTGAGGCACAATAAAATATGTCTGCTAAAGAAACTAAAAGCAAAATTAGTCAGGTTTAATAAATTAAACCTAAACATCACCTATATACTGATCAGTTCATAAGTCTCCTTATCGCTCTCCTCTCCCCTCCATCTCTTTCATGTTCCTGATGGCTCCTTTCCCTCTGCTCTTCTTCCTCTCTGCCTCCAGCCGCACCCTTTCCTTCTCCATCACCCAGTCCCCTCCGAGGTAACTCAGCCCGTCCTCAGGTCGTCCCCGAAGCCGGGGCCTCGGGTCGAGGAGCGACTGAAAGAAGGAACAGGCCAGCGGGGTGAAACATGCAAACTGGGGGGCTATGGGAGGACGGTCTTTCTTTCCAAGTTCTGCTCCAATTAAACCAATGACATCCTGTGTGCTCTCGCCCTGCGGCTCTGCCCACACGTCCAGTTCGTCATCAGGGCCTTTTGCCCTGTCAAACCACTCCTGGTATTTCAGGTATGAGCGGCAGTCGCTGGCTGTTTCGGCCCAGGGATGACTGCCAGTGAGCATAGCATAGGTCAGTATCCCCAGTGCCCAGCTGTCTGTGCTGGGCTCCACAGACACCCAAACTCTTGACTCCTTTTTCTTCTCCTCATTCTCCTGAGCACCGTCATTCATGCTTTTCCAGCTGTCCTCATTTCCGCGTGCGATCTCAGCCTCGGGGGTGCAGTAAGGAGAGCTGTACCAAACCTCTGGGACCCTGGTGCCTCTGGCCTTCACCTGGTGTAGAAGGTTCATTTATTTGTCACTTACAACAAAGAAACATGTAAAAATACAGTAAATATATCCAAGAAATACATCCATCCATCATGAGCTCCTCCCTATGTGTGTTGCTCTATAATATCTGATCTCCTCCTTGGCTCCTGTCATGATTCTAGCTATGATCACTTCAATGTAAACAGGAACGGACTTATGCAGTAGTTCTTCTTGGAGGACATAATCTAAATGTTGTTATTTTTAGAATAAGTCTCTCATCATTTGGTATGTGTTTTATACTGACCATGCCGAAGTCTCCTAGTTTGACCCAGCGGCAGGTGGAGTCACACAGGAAGACATTCTCTGGTTTTAGGTCTCTGTGGACGAAACCAAGAGAGTGCAGGTGGGACAGAGCGCCACACAGCTGGGACACCACCCGCTGACAACTGTCCTCCTCCATCCCGACCTGGGATGATGGAAGGAGAAGATCACATAATTTCTATTGCTTACTCTTTGTGTTAAACTGACTGCAAACCTTCATAGCCATGACTATAAACTATTATTCAAGCTAGCAGGAGCAGAAACTCCAGATCCAAAAAATTTAATCTGTCAGTTATTTCTTAGTCTAATAAGAATCTCTCCTTTAGACCACACATCACTCACTTTTGCATTTCATCACACCGTAGAAATATGAACATAAAAACTATGATAAATACAGTGTTTGTTGTACTGTTCACTACCACTTAATAGCTCTGTTGTATACCTCAGGCAAGATGACATCGTAGAGATCGCCAAAGAGCCCCGCTTGCTGAGCGAAGACGTAGTGTGAAGGCGTGGAGTAGGCGATTCCCATGGCTCTGGTCAGGGACGGGTGGGTACAGAACGACAGAGAGAGGTTGTACTCCCTCAGGAACGAGAAAAGAGAGGTGGATTCACGAGGGAAGAACTTCAGAGCCATCGGGGTACCTGGGTTATACAAGGGAAATATGTTGATATAGGTCTATCTGTCGAGGCTATAACGAAGATACTGTAGTTTCTCTCCTCACCTCTCTTCCTGTGAACAGCCAGCATGACTTTGCCATACGAGCCTTCACCCAGAAGCTTTAGGACCTTGAAGTGCTCCGACGTGTCCAATGGTGTCAGAGACTGAGCCGTCAGATGGCACATCTCGTCCAGAAGCTTCGTGGCAGCCTGGACACACACACACAGAACAAAAAGATTCAATTACATGTGTTTTTGTGGAGCACATGTTAGATTATTGGAAAAGTGAATTAGACTGAGACACTTTTTGGACCACAGCGGGTGCTGCTGCTCCAGGAGGAGAACCAGATAGGAGCCATTCTGGCCCAACTAGGATTTAAGGCTGCTCCTGGATAATGTCCGGTCTGGATTAAATGGGACTCAGGCTGGCCAAACATCGTGATGCTTGCTGTTCGTATATTGAAGGGACTGCACAAGTTAATTTCGTTATACAACCTTGTGTTGCATAACGATAAATACATTTCCATGATAACTTTGCAGACTGCAGTTGTGGCATGCTAACTATCGTTTATGGCACTGACAACACCAGGACCCCCGCACTATAACTGCTAAATGAGAGGCAGCAATGACAACAATGTGATGGTTTAATCATGCAAAAAGAACAAAAAAGCTGCATTACAGTGGTTTAAATCAGTCATGGATTGATTGGTAAAGAAGAGGACCAGCAGACTTTGGTGCACTGGTGCAAATAGACATTTTGACTCAACTAACAACACCAATGCTGTCTCCAGAGGACGAATAAACACAAAATTTGAGGAGCAGTCGTAGTTTTAGTGCCTCTTCCTTGCAGCTCTTTGGAATGTAACACAACTGTTGCCGTGATGATTGTTGTCATGGAGATGCTTGCAGCACTGATCCTCGGGTATAAACATGTCTGTTAATAGCCTCATGAAATCCCTTCGACCCACACACACACACACACACACACTGATCTTTGTTTTGTCTGGTGGAACGCTGATGTTTCCACCACAGCTGGCACCCTTGGGCCCGGGCTGGGATTTGGTGTCACCGTAGATATGAGGCAGCTCATTACAGCTCATTAGAGAATAACTCAGAGCTGAAAAGTTGCTGTACAGAGATACTGTGAATTCCTGCTGAGGCTTCATTCACACCAACAAACACAAGGACTCAAAACATTCTGGACGGATTTCATGTAATGTACGAGTTGTAAGTCGTAAGAGAGAAAAACATACGGGGGTGTTTTCGATGCAGTGAGTGAAAAAATGGAAGTACGGTCAGAGATTTTAGTTAATCTGCATCCAACGTGTTTATTTAGAAAGATGCAATATAAAAAAATATTCAAATTCCTAGTTTATGACATTATTTTGCATAATACAGCAGTGTTATGCCATCAGCACTATGTGTGGATACATTATTAGTGTGGGTGGTCTCAGGGGAAACTGAACTCTGACCCTCTGAGTGTTTGTGCCTCGCTCTTAATTACTGAGCTATTCAGGTCTGTGTGAGACAGACACTTAAAGGAACAAACAAATAGAGGCAGCGTATCACCAGAGTAACTGCTAACTGCTGCTAACTGCAGTGGCCTTTCGCTAGTTAGCTTAGTTACTCTGAGCTCTGCCACACACAATTATGAATCCTGCTATGGGGAAGGGTACGATAAAGGGTTGGACCCCGGGATGCCAGGAGCCAAACCCCGGCAAGAAAACCACCTCAGTGTTTTTTTATATGCTTTGGACTTTGAACTGGAATTCTTACATATTGCACCAGATCAAATAAAAACTGTATTTCTTGTGGATTCATTTCATTATAGTTTTTAGCATGACAGTAACTATTTGTTTATGGTTCTTGATGCAAGATTTAAATGTTTGTTTAGTAATGAATCATGAAAATGAATCAAAATGAGTCATATTCAGAAAGTACGATTTTATAACTTGAAAAAACCAACATATATGTCCTTTGTTGTATCTCCAAAAAGTCAACTTTTCATGAGCTAATACTTAAAATACCCTCAAAATTAAATTTGGAAATAATTTTTTTTGCTGCTATTGTGAATAAAGTCCAGCCGGTGCTCAGTGTGGATGATCAGGGGTTAAAAGGGGATACAGCCAGCAGCATAGCTGACACGCTCAGAGCTGGTCGGGTTTAGATAAGTGTAAGAGGAGGTGACACCGGTCTGAGCCAGCACAGAACAACTCCAACAGCTTCCTCTGTGGGATGCCAGGCTGAACGTTGCATAAGACATACACACACACACACACACACACAAGGTTAGACCTACCGATGTGTGTGTGTGTGTGTGTGTGTGTGAGATAAATGTCCTGATGATGTCCTCTACATGGAAATGGATCTCTGTGCACCACAAACACCAGTGTGATGAATGACAAGATGTTCTGTCTATGTGTGTGTGTGTGTGTATGTGTGTGTGTGTGTGTGTGTGTGTCAGGAACTGCTAGTGTATTGGGACATAAACACGTCTGTCAGCACTGGCACACATCCAGGAATCAGCTCCACCTTTAAAGCATGTGAGACGACACACACATGCATTTTCTGCATCTATATGTGAGGAAAGCAACACTGGAAAAACTGTCAATAATTTCTTACATTTATAATAGAATATTTAAGTGTTCAAGTTAATATTTGAGAAGAACTGACGTAGATAAATGACAACTTCCAGTGCATACATAATGGGGTGTAACCGTGGTATAGACATTGTAAAGGGCCAAATGAGATATTTTTTAAGTGGATTTCCCACAATTCTGTGATATTTAGGAACTAACTGACTTTAAATGCACCTACCAATTAGAATGATCACTTTTCCAATAGCAACAAAAGTGAGTTATGGACTGAAATGATGATCGTGAGAGCAACAATTGTTGTAGAGTATAATGCAATAACAAAATACATGAGATACATATACAGTTTTCTATAATTACATAATATTAGATTTTTCTGTCATTTGTCTTAAGATTATTCTTCAAGAAATATATTTATCCCTCTAAAATCAGCTTCAAAATGCACCTTAAGTGAAGTCCTATTGCATCATTACATTAACTATGAATCCTCTAAAATGTAGAAATACACATTTATACAAATATAGTCTACATATTTTACATTTTGTTACATTTATTTAAAGGGTCAGTTCACTAAAATTACAAATATATTTTTTTCTCATTTAACTTTTTATTTTACCATTTATATGTCTCTATATATCTCTCCATGCAAATAGTTTTGTTTTTATTTGTCCACATTATAAAATATATGTTTTTCTGCTTCCAGCAACATCTCAGTAACTGTCTTTGTTACTCCACAGATCACAATGTGAACAGTATTCATAAGGCTCAGATTCACTAGACGAGGTTCTCAGTGCTGTGAGCACCACAAATCAAACTGCATTTACCTCCAGTGTATTCGGGTGAAGACAGCAGATATCTCAGAACTTAGACAAATATCACAAAAACTGGCATATATGAGAAAATAACAATCACAAATTGAGTGAACTGACCCTTTAGTCTATAAGAACCTTCCTCATGTTGGTTTACGAGGGAATCCCCAGGTTTGACTTACTGTCATTTTGCGGCTGTGGTTCAGTTCAGCGACGTAGATCTTCAGAGAGGAATCTGTCCAATCTAAATGTCTGTCCTGCTCTTCATTTAGCAGGTGCACCTGTAAGGAAATCCTCCTCAGACCTTCATCAGCTGAATCTTTTGTACCGCTATGGCACAGAACCCCACAGGAGTCTCAGTCTGCTGCAGGGAGAGTTTGCTTGTAGTTCACAGTGAGCGGAGAAACTCTCCGAGCTGTCTGACGAGCTCGTTGGAGGATTTCATGTCTGCTGCTGCTGCAACTTTTATTCCAAAGTGATCTGTCCTCACCTCCACTCCTCCCCCTGTCCTCCCTCTGGATCCTGAACAGTGTCATGTATGTGTGTGTGTGTGTGTGTGTCAGCGAGAGAAAGTGTGTGTCCTTCCTGCTTTCCATCCCTCATTTGTACATATATTCCTTCCTTCCTGCTTTAAGTTAAGCAGCTTACGCCACAGATGGCACCAGGCTGATGCCAAAATAATGGTATTTTAAAGGGACTTTAAGGGTTTTTTGCTGTGACGTAAGAAAGTCTTTCCCAAAGGTTTTCCCTCTAGAACAACAATATACTCAATAAATCTGTTTTTTGATTAGAAAACACTACGATTAAGGTTTAGTTTAGATTGAGGGTTAAAATAAGTGCTTTGTTAAGATTATGGAAACATTGTGGTTTGGGTCAACATGACCAACCTATTTTGTTAAGTTTAGGAGCACTTCGATCATCATGGTCACAATAATAAGAAGTTAGTAAAGGTTGTGGTTGACTGCCGGTTGGAAACAGGAAACAAACAGCGGTCACTCCTGTTAAAGTCCGATGTTTTGATCTTTGGGCTTCATCACTTGAGTGTAAGCAGATGGCGTTTTTGGGCCGTAATTGCTGCAATGTCTGATTTTGAGGTTGCTTTTGGGAAAAAAGGTGGTTCTTTCATCAGTAGAATAATGCACAAACCCGACCTGCATTTTGACTGGTAGCAGGAGGACAAAAAAATAATTAGTCTCTTATTTGGTAATGACACACATTTGAACTAAAAGCGTAGTAACTATTACTATATTAATAATTTCAGTTATTGTCTCATCAAAGCATGAACAAACATGTGTGTGTTGTTCCGGTGTTGTTCCCTGTTATGACATCCAGACAATATTTAGCTCTTCATCTGTCAGTCAGCAAATTATCACCTGTCACTCTCCGCATACAAAATATGTCTTTCTTTATTTCTTTCTCCCTCCCTCTATTTCAAGCCAAAGCACTTTCCTCTAAAACCCAGGACCCCCTGGGGGGTTGTGGCACTCAGCTGCTACCAGTGACCACAATCCACACGTACAACTGCAGGATCACTCAGACGTTCCGTGGAGGCCGGCGTTGGTTACGGGTAAGCCTGTCTGTGTGTGAGATCATCTGTCTGTGGCCACATATCAACACGCTGACATTATGCAAGTCACTGTGTGTAACTTGAGGTCACTCATACAGTTCACAGCTGAACAGCAGGGGTCTGTACATTCCCATGTGTGTCACCCAGCCTTGTGTGGACGCTTTTAACTTCAGAGCTTTATGTGTGTTTGCATTTCAGCAGCAGATGTGGAGTTTTATTAACAGTGAGACATTTGTTAGAGTCAGAGCTGCTGTGCAGGAACAGTTAGTCAGTAGTTGAACTGTTTCAACATCAGTAAAACAAAACACCAAAAGCAACAGAAGTGTTGGTAACACATTATTTTACAGCTCTGTTATTAATAATATCCTGAAAGAACTACATAATAAACTAAACAGGTTAAATAGAGACAAAGTCAGCTGTGTTCGATTTTTAGGTTTTGGATTTAGTGTAAATTATGTAAATTATGTTCACCAGTCAGCAGTCAGATCTCTGTTTCAAGTGTAACATTTTATTTTGACTTCATGTAAAACATACAAAACATACAAAATGTATAAATAGTACTGAAAAGGTCACTATGACAATACTTTATTATTAATTTTATTAAATAGTACATAATAGATTAACCATAGAAAAAAGGTGAGATGCCTGCATCTCACACATACATACTATAAAAAGCTCATAAATAGCATCCTAAATAGATTAAAAAAAAACAACAGTAGAAAAATATGAATTGTTCCACAACATTTGCTTGTCATTTAGCTCACTGAGTAGAATTAGCAGGCACTGTGAATGTAAACAGTTTCAACGGGAGTAAAGGTCACAGGTGGCAGTACCTTTGCTCAGTGCATTAGTACAGAACATTTTAAAAGGCTACATGTAAATACATATTTTCTTTAGCACATGCAATAAACTTACATTCTGTTTTACTGCCGAATATACCGCTGTGTTAATGTGACGGCCAACACAGCGTTCAAAACGTATGTAAACAGAGCGCCACAATGCACACACAGTGCATCAAAAACTCAACATTATTACGTCAAATCAGTCTCAATCTGCATTAAATATGACACCTTTGTGTCAGATCAGACCCTGCATATCACCACATGTAAACGACAATAAGAGCCTACAGCTCATGCTAGCAGCTCTGAGAGGCTGTATTTAGGCACTGCGGCACTTTGAGCTAAACTCTGAATGTGTCATTCATTTTGCAGACTAATTGGGATATCTGACCAGGTGGTGGCACTAAATGTAAAGTCAGTGAACATGAATGTCTGTACTAAACTTCATAGCAATTCACCCAACAGTTCACTAACAAAACACCACAATCATAAAAGCTTGATATTCTAGGGACCTTGAATGTTTTATGTCTAACCATTCACTAGACACTGAAATATTTCACTGGATATGTAAAAACTTAATGACTACTTAATGGCAATCCATCCAATAGCTTTTGAGATATTTCACTCTAGACCAAACTACCAACTGGCTTACATATTAGAAAAAAACAACTCCTTGCTGGTTAAAAATCATACAACAGTGGTTTTGTTGGAAAACATTAGCAGTTGCTTATGTGCTGAAGGCGGACGCTCAATGTCTAGGGCAGCGGGATTGTCTCTGGAGTTGCCGTAACACTCTTGTTGACCAGTCGCAGAAGACTTGTAACTGGTCAGAGATCTCGATGGAGAACTGGAGCACGTCAAAGGCTGTGGAGACGTCAGGGAGGGAGGGAGAAGGTGTCTGAGGAACCTCCTCACTGATCTGAAGACAGAAAGAATGGTTGAGGTTTCAGAGGTTTAGAGGCAGCAGCTTGGAAGTAAAATCTGATTAATGTCCCTTTAACTGCACAATGGACTAATATACCTCAAGAGTTCAATTATATCAAACATATAATAAGAATCTACATTAATATTTTAACGTTTTAATAATGTTGTGGTTTACGTAATGTATTAACCATTTTAATTTAAATTTTAAAATGTATTTTGGGATGAAATTATCTTCCAAATAAGCCATGTTTCAAAAAACAAACCATACTGGGCTTCTCACCTGTTGAAGAGATGCATTAACGAATTTGGATAGGTGCTGGAGGTGAGTGATGGTGCCCTCTGCTGACTGGGAGGGGAGACTGAAGTTTGCTTTGGCTGTTTTCAACCAGTCAACATGCAGCCTGAAGCACTGAATGTCCGCATACAGCTGTGAGAGTGTCTTGTTCACCTGTGGGGACATTACAGACATCAGATAAGTTCTCCCCTGACATACGCAGCCTTTCTACAGTGAGAAAGCGAAATTAATTTCTTAATTCCAGCAGAAACGTTACCTTCAATGAGCTGAAATATCCAGCATCGTGTTGTATAAGAGGAAGACTGTCCAGCCTTTTTTCCACACCGTCAAAGGTTTGAAGTTCATCTGTTTGCTGGAAACATGGTGAGAAGTTGCTTTAATAAAAACAGAATGATATAATTGGGATTTTAAACACCTTAAGAGAAAAAAGGGAGACAAGGTTCCACCTTAAATCAGTCATTTAGACTCTGAATATGGAGGAATAATCATGTCTAAAAAATCTCATATATATAAAATAACATATTTAAATGCTCATATGCAAATATACTGTATATGATGTTAAATAATTTGGTTGATAAAACATTTTTGTATTTTCTTTCAGTTTAGTTGCTATTATCACATTTTTTTGGTTTGTTGTACCATTGTTGCTCTGATATAATGTCAGTGAAAGTTAAAACTAATTATGGTACTTTTTTAACCCTGATGGGAAAATGTAAAGGTCCAGTGTGTAACATTTAGGAGGATCTACTGGCAGACATGCAATATAATATTCATAGGTCTGTTTTCATTCGTGTATAATAACCTAAATATAAGAATCTTATGTTTCTGTTACTTTAGAATTAGTCTACAGATATAGCAGGTTGCCTTCTACAGAGTCTGCCATGTTGAACCATGTTTCTACAGTAACCCAGAATGGACAAACCAGACGCTGGCTTCAGATGGGGGCATTTGCACTCACCGTGCCTTTTGCAGCCACCATAGCTCCTCCTTCACACTTACAATTAAACCATTAGATGCAACTAAATCCTACACACTGGACCTTTAAGCCCTTTGTTGACACACATACAGTGAAATCTTACCAGATCATGGAGTTTACTGTTTTCCCTCAGCTTCTCCACTTGATGGATCATTGGTCTAAACATGCCACAGATGGATGGATTGTTGGTGGGACGAGATGATGATCTGACAAACAGCTCAGCCAACAGCAGCAGGTGGAGAAGACAAGAGGCGGAGTCTGAAAAGACAAAAAGAGGTAAAAGACTTTGAGTGTTGAGTTTGTTGTCGTCTGAAGCTATTTGCATGTGTTTTCTTAAAGGACCAGTGTGTGGTAACCAGTCTGCAATACACATTATATCAAAGAGCATGACACAGCGGAAAAACATCCAGCAGGAGTTGCTCACTGCGTTTACAGCTGCACTCACAACTACACGGACAGTCCCATGACAGGTGGCTGCATTCACTTTGCAGCAAGAGAGCAACTTTTCTCCCTCACAGCGACCCAGACCTGGTGTGTGTGAATCAGTAAGAAAACCACAAAGCTGCATGGAAACACAGTTTTATTTCCATCCCCAACACACACATATCAAACAAGATTAAGGAGGCAGCTGTATTCTGCTTTTTTGAACGCTTTAGTCTGTAATTTAAAACCGTTTATCTGGCTTTAATTTTAGGCACCTGCCCGGGTGGTGACTAGCGAGTTGAATGTGCAGAAACACTGAGATCAAACCAAGACAACAGACTTGATAAGTATTAAGTAACAGGCTCATATTTGGCTCGTTTACGCAGAATAAAATGTGTCGGATTTCAGCGTCAGATATAAGTTGCATCCTGCCATCCAGACATTAACAGTCATTAAAGGAATCTGATTAGAGTTCTGATTTGAGATCATAGATGTGAATGAAGGAGACGGAAATAGGTCAGACATTGATTTACAGCATTTAGCATATTCAGACGCTGAATGTGTGTGAGTGTGAGGGGAGGAAACTCTGCAGACTGTATTGTATTGTATTTCTGAGAAACGTATACCGGGAATAGGTCAGTTCAGAGGTGCAACGCAACTCTATCAGATCTTTTTTTTTTTTTCTAAATATGACCTGGATACATATTTTTGTGTACTAACTTGTTTTAAAGCTGCATCAGTTCTTTGTTTTGGCCACACAATCATTTGGAGCTGTGTTTCTTGCCTCCTGATGAATATAAATCCAATATTCGCTCTTCCTTTAGCTCTGTTTTTGTGAGAGTATATCCTGCTCTTTAGATATAAATGCTTCTTTATGTTCACCAGCTATAATGTGTCTGCTGTTTGTTCCTGAGCAAGTAGTGTACAGTGGGTTTTTAGAGCTTTTTCCCTGAAAATAGCTCCCTGTTGCTGCTGCTTGAATGAGGTTAATGAAGCAGAAGTTGTGGGCTGTAAACCCAAAACAATAAGCTGAATGACGCTTAAAACTTAAGACTCCAGTGGTAATTGTGTATTGATTTATCACAAAAAAGCACACAACCTTTTGCATTAGGCCTATATATTAGGTCATTTTTAGCATCCTGTGTTAAAAATTAGGTGAGTACCTGACTTGTCCATCTATTATATGTGGATAATAGCAATATTTTCTAAGCTCTCATGATTTCTGTCTCATGTAAAACACTTTGCCTTGTTGCTGAAAGATGCCACACAAATAAACCTGCCTTGCCTGGAATGAATGGGCCACTGTATTGTGCTCAATAAACGCATAAAGCTGCCATCTGTTTGTCTTTTCACCCTGAACTCTGTCAATCAATCTGCGAATGAATAAGTCCTCCAAATCCTCTGTGGTTTGTTTTGTCTTGCTCTCTTAAGCTTTCTTAATCAATGATGATCTCTGTTCAAGGAAATAACAGTTTAATCAAGATAAGTTCACATCTGTAAGTTTATCCACTGCTTTATGCAACTTCAAAAAAACCCATAACCCAGGGCAACAAAGAAATGAACTGTCTGTTAGTGTGAGGTCAGGGTTAAGGAATGAGAGGTATGTTGTGGGCTTTTTTTCCCCCAGCCTGCTCTGGGCCTCCTGTTGGAAAAGGAGAGGGGAGCTGACGACGAGGTCTGACTCAGATTAATCTGTGTGGTGACATCATCAGGCAGACGCCTCAGGCTGCACTCTCTACAGAGAAAACATCCACTCTGATTGTCTGACACGCTGCACACTAAACACCTTTACTATCATTCAAACTCTAATAGCAGTAACTACTTTCTGGGTTTCTTTAGGTCACAGGACACTGTGAGGAAAATCTGGTCTACCTTTGTACCAAAGCTCCTGTTTTTGGTACCAAAGAAAAACTATTTTTCATGCAGTTTTATCTGTTTCACTTTACATAAGATAAAAACTACATTCACTAATTGTTTTAATCTTACCTCCTTATACTCATATGTGTCTGTTATTGTGATGCAGTTCTTATTATTCAGAAATACTTTTTAATTAGGTTTTAAAAGAAAGTCTATAGTTGATATTATTTAATTATCAATTATGTGCAGATATGAATCAAAAATCTTTGAATAATTAAATGTAATTGGTGAGGCCATCTTTAAATAAAAAGCAGCGTAATCATGACATTAACTTTTAGCTGCCTCTGATGTCCCCTAGAAACAACCTGTGGTGGATGAAAATCTCTTTTTAAGTGATTCAAATGCAGTGCAGGGATTGGGGACCCCACCATTAACAATTAAAACAAATATACTATATGTCATTACAGAATATAAAAATACATTGCATGGAAAGAAATTGCCAACAGGATGCTACTTCGTGAAAATATTGAGGATTATGACTTTAACATGTTTACACAGACCCTTCTAACTTATTAAAAATCATGTTTGGATCTTATTCCAAGATCTGGAATGTAGCAATGTCCTGCCGGGAAAACAATAATCTTCTTTAACAGAGAAAAATAAAATGTTGTATCATATGTCACTACGAGTCAGCCAAAAATGACAGTCTAGTCGGTTTGACAGCATTTCCATGGCAGACAGTGATGAGCTCAGGTGATGTGAGGTGGAAGAGAGACCTTTCACTTTCCTCCCTAATAACATGAAAAACTGTGGTTTAACTGCAATGTTTAAACACTCTACACTTAGAGCCTGAATGACAACTAACAGATGTTCACTTACATTTTCTTTTACTTCAGCACCAAACTGGCCAATGAATGAGTGCACTCACAACTTCCTGCCAACGTAGCCCATTAAATAACAGTTCTTGCGTCACAATTTCTCAACATCCAATAAGAGTTTTCAGTCAGCAAGGGACAAAAACAAGAAATTTGGAATCGTTTCATAAGACTATTGGAAAATTACTGAAGAAGACATCAGCAAAAAATCTCTGTCATACTAGAAAAACATCCTCCAGCAGTGTTGTGTACAGTCATGAATCTGGCAGATAAACAGCTGTGACAGCATTACAGCTCAGAGCAGAACTGCTTAAGAAGCAGAGTGAATGGGCCGGTTTTGATGTCTTTAGCAGGTCATTTCATCAGCGCACGCTCACTGAGGCACGAAACATCAACACACACGCAGCGTCTCACACACTTCCACAGTTTCCGTTCCAGTTCGTCAGATGCTGAACGCCTCGTGTCCTCAGCCGGACTTTTTACTTTCAAGAACTTCCAATGAACTTCTGAACAGATGTTAACAGTGGCTGGCAGGAAGTGCCAGTGCATGCCCTATCAAGTTCCTCCTAAAACAACCAAGAAACTGTTAACTGTCAAGGAACTGCCAAACCACAAGTGTAATGTTTGACTTTCAAATATGGCACATCAAGATCACTATGGTGAGGACACACCATGTGTTTTTAGATGCCATGTGAAGACCTTGTATTTCTATGAATTTTGATTTTCATGCCATGCTTCTTCTACCGGTTGAAAAACAAAACCTCCAAACTTTCAAGCATAGGAATCATTCCAAGACAGCTGAGCTAAAGCGACAGTAATCAATATCAAATATTAATCAATGATTATGTTTAAAGGGAAAGGTTGCTGTCAGGGGAAACAATGAAGTCTGACCCTGCAACATGTTTTCACTACCAACTTGTAAAATACTGCTGCTTGCAGCTTCAAAATATGACACTGTGCCCGCCCCTGTAGCGTCATTTCTGAGGCGCAGCATCGTATTTTGAAGCACAGGGCCACTGACCAAGCAGCAACTTGGTAGTGAGACTGGGTTGGTCGCTGGCCCCTCCCAGTCACAATGTGTAACCCTATAAATTGTGAAAGCTCTGATTGGTCTGGGTCATCATTAAGCTGGCAAGTCACAAAAGAATTGAGGAGTGTATGACCTCCTAATGTGACACAAAGACTATCACAGAACACAAACATATTGTGTAGTCTGATCGCAGCATCCATTCCTACATCATTATGAACTTTTCATTTGAGAATTTTAAATTCTCTTAATTCTCTTAAATTAAATTCAACAATAAAGCTGAAATAATAATGTATATATTCAAACAAAATTTTTTAACTTGTCTGTGTGTGTGTGTGTGTGTTAGGGGTTTCCCTGATTGGTTAGAACTAGTCAGCAATATGATTGTGTGCTGCAGCATCAGACTTTTATATTTGTAAAATTCACAAGAAACTCTGTCACATTTTAACACTTTAGATTGCAGCTAAAACAAATGACATACAGTTACTCACTCATCCATCACTGATTGTCTCTCTCACAGACTCTCTCTCAAACTCACTCAGGCTAAAAGTAAAAGTAAAGACCACGTGCAGTAACCCCCACCACCCTCCTCCACCTCCTCCTCCTCCTCCACCTCCTCCACACACACATTTATACACACACATCTTCACTCACTCTCTAAAAGTAAATATAAGTAAACTTACATTTCATTTTTTCTGCTCCCGCTGAAGTAAACAAACCTCTTCCTCAGTCCAGTGTGTGTACTGTAAGTGTGTGTTTGTGTGTGTGTGGACAAAATGTAAAAGTTCCCTTTTATAGCACTGAGTATGACACATCACCTGAGTCATCAGCAATCGTCGCCATTCTAGCATCAACGCCCACACTGGACAGCCCCCCCCCTCCCATCCTGGAAAAGACTCAAATGTCTTTGTTTGTTGAGGTGATTATGAATGAAGCAATCAGAAAATAAAAAGCAGTTTTGTTTCTTGTTCACACATTGAGCTTAATGCCAGAATGTATATAAGATGAAGAGAAAAGTGATAAGAAGAAGAAATCTATCATATGTGAACACTGAAACTTCTCTTTCCAAATTCCTTCAGAAAATGCTGAAACTAGAAGAAAAAAAAGTCCAATCCATTAATAATAAAGGCAGGAAAGAGGATTAACTACATTGAACAAATATACTCTCAACCACTATGAACATGGTCAACTGTGTTGTTTGTTAGGGCTGCAAAGCCCTATTCAGTTCAATTATTATTCTTTTTCTACATTTTTGGCGGCCGCAGCTCGAGAACTCATGAAACGCAGCACAATAACGTAACTGCAGCACGAGGACTGCGAGGGCCCGATCATTGCTGCTTACAGCTTTAATTTAAAGTACATTTTTATATTGGTCTAATGGAAAATCATGGCTTCCAGTTCTTATTTAGTTCATCTAAAAGTAAATAACACTCCACAAAAACATTAAAAGCAATACTTTTACTAGAATCGTATTTTTACTTGACCTTGTCACATGACCCCATGACGTCACATCAGGTCTGCTTTGAGTTCTGCTGTCCACCATTACTTCGCTTTTTTGAGTGAAGAACAAGGTAAGGAATAAAATTTTGGTCTTTGTATTTTGCGCACGTGTTATCTAAACACTAGCTAAGCCAGGTTATTTGCATTCATTTGTTGTGCTTTTGTTGCCTCTGTTTGAGGGCAAAGCTAATATTGTTGCTAAGGTCATTTTGCACAGTGCTTAGACATACTAGGAGAGGGCCTCTGCTGCTGGAGGGCTGGGGTCTCATGCTCTGCGTCTGGACATGTTTTTGCCAAGGGCGGGGCGGGACTCCCCCACCACACACACACAGGCACAGCAGGCAGGCCATTATATATACATATATATATAAACAAGGAAGGCAGAGAGAGAGAGAGAGAGAGAGAGAGAGAGAGAGAGAGAAAGAGAGAGAGAGAGGTGAAGAAGGTAAAACTCCGTGGAGACAGGCACTATGTTTACACTGCCACAGCTTGTTGTCTGTTTACTGTTGAGCCTAAAGCCATTTCACACATATTTTTGTTAATGTGATGGCAATTAAACATCTTGGCTTCATGACTGAAGAAAGTCATGCACCCTGGTCAATTTACCCTCAAAGTTAACATATGACAAGGCCAAAAAAGTCAGTGCAGCTTTTCCCCAGACCGGCTCTCCTCCCTCTGCCAGCGGTAGATATGTCGACTTTGCTCTTTTTGCTCCTGAAACATAATTTTGTAATTTAACTCACATGAATACTACTTTTATTATTTAAAGCATATTAAAAATAATGAGAATGGATTAAGTACAAGACAATGAGCACTGATTAAAAAGGAAGAATTCCAATTCTATTTATTCGTCTGTCAGTATAGTTAATGCTGTATTGTGCAATATCTAGGGATGATCCATTGTTTTACGTCAGCTATTACTCAGCAGTTTTTACTCCGGCTTTGATGCATGGTGCAGCCATGTTAACTCTCTCCACTCCTCTCTCCACTCCTCTCTCCACGCCTCC
>JAGRRF010005532.1:3451625-3467289 GCA_019097615.1 Morone chrysops
ACTCCCATCCTGGAAAAGACTCAAATGTCTTTGTTTGTTGAGGTGATTATGAATGAAGTAAATCATGAATAAAATGTAATAGAAGCAAAATCAGAAAATACCAAATTGAACATTTCTCTCATCTCTTCTGTTTCTTGTTCACACATTGAGCTTAATGCCAGAATGTAAATAAGATGAAGACTCAACAAGGAGAAAAGTGACAGGAAGAAGAAATGTATCATATGATAAACAAAGCTTTTGGACACTGAAATGTCTCTTTCCAAATTTCTTAAGAATATCCTGAAACTAGGAGTAAAACAAAGGAAAGGTCAAGGTACAAATGAACTGAGGTTTCCCAAAAGCAAAGTCCATTAATAATAAATGCAGGAAAGGGGATAAATTAAATAAACAAAGACCATCTCCCTCAGAAGTGAAATACTCTCAACCACTATGAACCAGCTGCAACACTACTTACAAGTCTGTGGTCATACTGGGCAGCTCCCAGTGTGGCTTCCTGCCAGTTAATAAAAGCAACATGAATAACAGAAACTAAAAGTCATCCAGAAAGCAATTATGTGGTTTAATAACATGTCACTCACGTCCGTTTTGAGTGTGGTTGCTTTTGTGGAATTTCTAAAGTTTGGTAGAATGGTGATTTTTTTACATTTTTGAACTTCCCTGGTGGTTCAATATACTTGCCAAAGAAATAAAAAGGCAACGTCATAAACAGAATGAATCCTTGTTTTCTGGAAATTGAGGTTATACTTAAGTTCTGCAGAGTTGAGATTTTACTCTTCAAAATTTTTTTGTGTGATGCAATCTTCAGAATCACATCAGTTCCTCTCAGTCATCTCTGTAATCCTTCAATCTCTTGATTCTTGTCATGTATCTGTTTTAGTTTGATTGTGGAGGATTAAAAATATCCGGTGTGTAACATTTTGGAGGATCTATTGACCTTTTATATCTAGAGGTGCCGCGGGCTGCCTTCCATGGAGTCCGCCATGTTTCTGTATTAGGGCCAAACCAAGCACTGGCTCAAGACAGGGGGTAGATTGAACTGTTGTTTCTCCTTAAAGCTGCAATTGCACCACTAGGTGTCTAAATCCTACACACTGGACCTTTAAATTCACTATAATGTTGCTCCATAAACTTAAAAAGGTGATGGTATGTCAGTACATAGGTTCTTGTGGTGAGTGTTTGCCGGTATCCCTTCCAGATACTCTCAGGTCTTCAGTCTTAACGTTTGAAGCATTTTAAACAGTGGTGGGGCAGGGGCAGTGGTGGCCTAGAGCAGTGGTTCCCAATCTGGGGGTAAAACCTCTACTAGGGGTTGCGAGGCATTCTTGATTTTAAGTGTAAAAAAAAAACCGAATATATACAGTTGGCCTACATTTGGTTCACTTCTGTGAAGAAATGTAAATGTAGAGTAATTCAAATTGTCTGAAAGAACCAGGGACAAGAAAACACTGAATTTGTCAAAAAAGAAGAATAGTAAGTCTGTTTAAATGTTAAAAATTATAAAAATACAGACAGAGAATTGTATAAAAAGTTCCCTAAACAGGAAGTTATCAGCTCAGAATTCATCCAAATAACTAATGTTATACAAACTTCTTGTAGTTGCTAAATGTACCATTTGGGTTCATTGTACAGTTTTTACATTCAGAAAATATGTCTCTTAAGCAGCATTTGCCAGTTTACTAAAAGACAGAAAAAGGGGTCCCTTATGGGAAAATGATGGGAACCAATGGCCTAGATGTTAGGGAAGCAAGAAGTAACCGGGAGGTCGTCGGTTCAATCCCCAGACCAGCAGGATAAATCTGGGCGGGGACAGTGAATAAGCCACCACTGACGTGCCCTTGAGCCCACAACTCCCCCCGCTCCAGTGGAGCTGTTCAGTGTCAGACTTTTGTCTGTGCTGGGAAGCCTCCTTTCGGTGAACTCACCCTGAATAAATAAAGGTTATAAAAATTCATATCTGCTCCTGTGTGATTTCCTTATTTGATTTTTTCCAGATGAAATTCACTGCTGTGCAACAGTGACTCAGCATCTGTATCCAAATTGTACAGACATAAAATGCACATTAACTTATATAAGTTCAATACTATGATTCTATACACTATGAAGAAATTTAAAATAAGCGGTGTAGTAAAACTCTTTACTTAGTACAGTCATTCAGCACAGCCATTATTTTAGGTGAACATTTAAACTTGCATCATCAGATTTTTGACCACAGCTTGTTTCTGGCAGCAGAAATAACCTTTAACACAATACTGACATATTATCACATATTAGCAAGGTAGTGTTAACTTGAAGTTGTGTTTGTGTCCACGTGATCAAGCCCATAATTACTCTCCTTTTGGTCTCTACCAACACTTGCCACCTGTGTCTGTGGGCTGTAGCGTGCCGTGGCTTTTTATTGCTTTTTATCTGAAAACAGCTGCCAAAAGTTTGGACTTTGCTCATTCCAGACAGCAGCCGTAGTGAGCTCGGATTCATAGTGGCTACAATGAATTCACAAATAAATAAATAGCGCCAAAATATCCAGTGAAACTTCTTAAACCACACTGACAATTTAATAAACTTCTCCGCTGTTGACTAATATGTTCCAAATACTCATAGTGTCACACTTCCTACATCACCTTTCCATCAGGTAGAAGATTTGTATGTTTTTTTTCAGATGTTGTCACTAGGTGATCCTAAAAAACTGCAAACTTTTTTTCTGTGCCACATTTAGAAAGAAATATAACTTCCATGTCCACTGGCAGTGTTTTAAGTGTCATATCAGGAGCTATACTGCACACATTTACACTCAAGTGGGAAGTAAAATGTAACCACATGTCCAGAAAATGTAGAAAATGTTTCAATTTCTCTCCTGTGAGGAGTTGGACACATCGAGATAAACAGCTGGTGGTGCTAATTCTCCAGTCGGATGCATTAAGTCATGCAAAAAGAAGACGGAGAAACAGGATGACGTAACTGAAAGAGTTGAACCTCGAATGAAAGAAAGCAATGTAGAGAAAGTGAAATATGACATTAAAATTTTTCTTTATATATTAATATGAAGAAGGTCCACTCAGATCTAATATTTTCACAATGTTTCAGGAGTTTGAGTGATGTTTAAAGGTCTAGTGTGTAACATCTATTGGTAGAAATGGAATATAATATTCATAGGTACGTTTTCATTAGTTTATAATCACCTGAAAAAAGGAACCATTGTGTTTTTGTTACCTCATAATCAGCTGTTTTGGAGTCCGCTATGTTGAACGGCCTTGTTAGCCCAGAACAGACAAACAAGACATTGCCTCTACCGACTGAGCCAACCGGGCGCCCACACACTGGTCCCTTTAAGTCACATCCTTCATGTATGTCTCGATTGTTTCCATTGCACTTTCACGCTTATCAATAAACCCATCCCATCTCTTTTAGTTCTGGTATTTCCAGGGTTTTTTTAATGCTGAAATTGGAAATGAACATGGAAACTTGTGGATGTCGGGGTGGATACTTGGAGGCACCACGTAACAAGTTAAACACTCGGCTGGGGAAAGATCGTGGTTTTGGTTAAACAATGAATAACAAATGAAATCATCATAGATAAGTGTATAACATGGAAACATCCCTTGGCTTTGGCATTGTTTAGTTGTTGTTGTTCTCATTTATTATTATTTTCTCCCATTTGTAGTTATTAACCAGGACCACAGTCTTTCCCTCACCTTAACCAAGTGTTTTGAATTCCCTAAACATATCATTACATAGAGATACATTCAGTCCATACTGTACATTTAGCAATGGCAGACAGCAGTAAAGCTTTAGTATAAATGTGTCCTTCTCATGTTGATAAAAACCATAATGCCGACAGTATTACTTTTCCAACTATTACTGCAAATTGGTTGTATGGAACTTTTCAGAAACAGGGCACAGTGTCAAAGTAAGTCCCTTCTAGGTCACTCAGTTTAAGTCTCCCTGGATAAGTGTGTCAGTTAAAGTAAATGGATGTGCACTCTTACTCACTTCATTCATTCATGGCTGGTGTCAAAGCTGCGATGTCAGTGGGTAAAAACATTATCTGAGGAGTGACGTTGCAGAGTTTCCAAGAAGCTACTAGTTTCCTGCTTCATATGAAATGTTTGTGATAATAAATTTTCCACCCATATACAGGATACTTCACACAAGAGAGCTGCAAGCTGACACATGAAAGTGAAATGTACAACCCCCTTTTGCTTTAAACGTAATTCTGTGTGTCCCAGTCAGGAGGCCAGTGTTGGATTACAGGTGGTGCATCAATTGCTGAACTGCTGAACTTTGTGCCAGTGAAAGTGATGCGGAAGCACGTCATAACGGTTGCAGCAGTGCTGACTCGTTCATCCTCTTTTTGTCATCAAAGATACCCATATGGGGCAATGTGTGTTTGTTAGGAAGGGCTGAGGGGGGGCTTGTCCTCAATAGTGGTTTTTACAGGCTCACTAATCATTTCCCCAACCACCCACGTTCCGGATATATTCTACTTTTTGATCTGTCTCTCTCTCTTTTCTGACCTCTTTTGAATGGAGGAATGTGAGGAATGCAGCAGTGAATGGGCGAGTGGGGGAGGCAGCATGCAAATGACAGACGGACACAGGGTTTTTTTTTCCGATATGAGCGCACAGAAAGTTAGAAAAACTTGCTGAATGTGTTCATTATTACATTTATTATCGGCAACGAGAGAGCAAACAGTCCGAACGTGAAATGATGCGAGCCAGCACCTGCACTAAAGCTTTCAGTAAAGGCATGAAAAGACACATTTTGGCCTTCTCCCCCTGGATGCTCTGACACACATTGACTATTTTTAGAGATCAAACAGCATGGTTTTTAACACACAGACTAAACTGCCACTAATTTAAACCATCACATTAGGCAGGAATTCAGCATGACAGGCAGACAACAGCCAGATCTCCCCATTGACAATAACTGAAGCGTGAAATCAAAGCAAAAACTGAAGTAACAGGCGTGTCAGTGCTTCCTGTGGAATTTCTTCGGGATGTGGGAGTTTGGTGTTCTGTCTGAGGCCCCGACATGACTCTGATCTCATTCTGTTCCCCTGGGTTTGTGTCATCATCATATATGGACAATTATGTTATGCAGCTGTAACTTTTCCAACCAAAGCAGAAGTATGCTATGTTTTCAGCCCCGTCTGTCTGCGTTGTTGGAGGGCTTTTATGGTCTTGGGCGCGCAGCTGGTGATGGATGTCAAAAATAGCCAAAAAGCTGCCGTCCCAGATGCCAGAAGCAGCACGTGGAAGGACATGGATGCCGCTTCAAAGCACATAACTTAGCAAGGAAAAAAATAATATTGGAACAGTGTAAGAAAACTACATCTAACATCACAATTCAGTAAAAATGAAATATTTTGTTATAAAAAATTACAATAAATTCGATGCACCAGCGTGTAGGATTTTGTGGCATCTAGATGTTAAGTAGATTACAACCATTTGAATACAGCTCATCATTCCAAGTGTAAGAAACTACAGTGGCCACAAAACTCACAAAAAACGTGAAAGGTCCTGTCTGTGTTTGGTTTGTCCTTTCTGGGCTACCGTAGATACATGACATGTCAACGTGGCGGAGATGAAAAACATAATGATTTTTATTTTCAGGTGATTATACACTAATACAAACATACCAATGAATATTATAGTCCATATCTGCCAATAGATCCTCTTAAATTTTTCCAAGCTCAGTGATTCATCAATTCAGCCGCTGCAGATATTTTGACAGTAGCTCAATCATAAGCCTGCATCTTTATGTGCACCAGTAAACCCCAAAGATCGTATCTCACTCTGCAGAACACTGTTTCACTGGAAATTAACATCTCAGAAGAAGTGATGTCGCCTGGTTGTGTGTCATATATAAAACCCTTTGAAGCAGCCTGACTGAAGTCATGTGTTGAAGCCAGTGGAAATGAAAGTACCTGCAATCTTTTTAACCTACTAACTTTTGGTGTCTTTACAATACTGCACATCTTTGTTATATTTAAAACGTCCCCTCAGTTCACTGTTAATATCTTAAAACTTCAAACAATAGAACATCTCCAATGAGCTGAAATGATATTTTGAAGTGCATCTTTAACCTCTTCATTCATCTTTATCTTTATCTTTATCTCTATCTTTTTTTTATCTCCATAAATGTCCATCTTAAACTCTCTGGCAAAGGAAAGCAGCCAAGCTTTTTCACACTTAAAACTTAACAGACACCTCCTCTTCACATTCCTTTAAATTTTATTGTACCTGTGACAATGACAAATAAAGATGATTCTGATTCTGATTCTCTTTGATATAGCTTATTGTTAGGGCTTCCCATGATGCACTGCGCCTCTCTCTCGTCTACTCACTCATGTCCCATTAATGCACGTTACTAATTTCACTTCTTCCTCTGAGGTTTTGTGCTTTCTCATCTCGCTTGTTATTATTGTTATCATTATTATTATCATTATTATTATTTCACTTTCATTACTCATCATTATCATTATTAATCATATTATTATTATCAACATAATTATTCATCATTCACCATTGGTACTGCTGTTATCATCATAATTTTTAGTCGTTTTCCTCTATTATGGTTGTTACTGTTGCTATTGTTACTGCAGTGCATCTTTGTCTTTCTCTCCCTAACGCCAACCGGTCGAGGCAGACGGCCGCCCACGTAGACGGCTTCTGCCTCTTAAAAGGAAGTTCTTCTTTGCCGCTGTCACCAAGTGCTTCCTCATGGTGGGTACTGTTGGGTCTCTGTAAATCATTTCATAAGGAGTACAGTCTAGACCTGCTCTATTTGAAAAGTGTCCTGAGATAACTTCTGTTATGATTTGGTGCTATACAACACAAAGTTATATTGAACTGAAGAGAACAATAGGTTAGTGATTTCAGAGCTTCATAATTTCTGATACACACATATTCTGGATTGTCATATAGATAAAAAAAACTAAAAAAAAACTGATAAACTGTTGCTGAAGTTTTGTCATTGTGCAGAACTAAGACACATTTCATAATATATTCCTATGGACTAACAGTTGAATATAATATACAGAATCTCAAAAACTATAAGGATTTATATCAAATGCTCGGTGCCATTTTATTCAGAACAGCTTCAATTTCAATAATATGTACATTCATGTCTAAATCTGATACTTAACGTACGAAGAATAATAAAAAACAAATCTCTGTGATTTTTTTAAAGAAAATTAAAACTTAATATAGCCGTTAGTCATTAATGAGATTGAAGTCAATATAAGCATGGCACGACTTTACAGGCGCTTGAAATAAGTAGATAAAGAATATAGACATTTCCAGACATAAAATCTAGTTATAATTAGCTTTGAAGCTTTAATATATATGTATATATATATATAGACCACTTGAAAATTTACTCCTTCAGTCCTTCAGCTCTACTTTGGCTGCCGTTGATGTTTAAAACTGGGTTGCGGGGCAATATTTGCAGGTTCTCATAGTTGGAATCAGCAGGAGCGGACTTCGCTTTAGGCTGTTGGCACTTGTTGGGGAAAAAAAACAACCTACATTAGAGTATTGGACAGGAACACACAGATAAATTATAACCAGACATTTTCTCTGCCTGCCTGAGTTTACCCTGTTATGACCCCCTGCCTGTCTTTTGGACTCCTCTCTAGCCAGATCCCCTATTGGATACGTTTGCCTTCTCTTTCCACCTCCCTGGTTTTGACTTCAGCCTGGTTTTGACCTTGACTAAACTGGACTCCAGAGTTGTTCTTTTTAGTGTTGAACCCAGATTTTTACTGAGCCTTTACATCTTGCAAGTATCTTTTATACATACTTTAGCTGATTCCTGTTAATAGAAACATGTTCAGACATGATCCAACATGTCCCAACCAGAGCTATTTTTCATTTATTTTTTATTTTTTAATTCAGTGTTGACAAATCTGACCAAACTGACTAAAACTAAAGACAATTCTTGTATATTTGTATTTAGTTGTATTAGTTTTGTAAGTACACAATATCATTTCCATTTCTGTTTCTTTTCTAAGGTCGAGGTTTTATTGTTATTTTAGTTCACTAAATAATGTTTTCACACCTAGGTTTAGTTTAGATTTAGTAAACAAGGGGTCACCGACACAGTGCCCGCTGGCACCAGGTAGCCCCCAAGGACCACATGAGTACAGGCCTGTTCTAAAAATGAGAATTTAAAATTGATATGATCTGTTTCCCACCTTGTGTTGTGTCTTGTCAAGTTTGTTAAGTTGAGTTTAGTCCTTCCGGTTTTATTTTGTACTCAACATTTCCCTCACTGTTCAACCCTGACTTCCTCCCTTTGTAATTGTCTGCTCCACCCCTGATTGCTTTCACCTGTTATCACTTACACATGGTAAAAATAGTCCTTGTCTCCCTTTGTCTTTGTCAGTTCGTCTTGTTCAGTAAGTCGGTGAGTATGGTCAAGTGTTGTAGTTCAAAGTCCAGGTTATTCTGGATGTGTCAATTGAAGTGTTTTTCTTTTGTTTGCTTTTTGATATCCTCCTAGAGAGCACCTTTTGTTAAATAAACATCATTTTTTCCTGCAACTTCATTTGTGCCAAAGTCATGCATTTGGGTCCACCAATATTGTGTCAGAGGTTGTGACACCTTAAGTCATTGTTTTTGCAAATTATTGTTAGAAATCATTAACATGATCAGTGTCTTCACATAGATGAGTATCATTAATCATTAATAATAATATATAACTAAAGCCTAGTGTTGTCTCATTTTAACGATGGTAGAAAATATCATTTGATTGATCATTTCAGGAAATATTTATGTGAGGTGAGCAGATACCTGGAGTTGGTCGTAGTCAGAGCTAACATTGCAGATCCTCAGATCAGTGTAGATGCGTTCCCCCTTCTGCTCAATCTGCTGAGAATATGAAAAGAAAGAGAAAGAAATGTTATTAATCCAATCCATATATTCGATGTTACAAATAACTGTTGACTATAAGTTTAGGAAAGTTAAAGAAAACATGCTAAAATCAAATCTGACTGCACTATATTCACATTTTATATTGAGATTATATTCGGCATATTCTCCACCCAAGTATTTCAGGATCTGAGAGCAATATTAGGGCAGAATTTCTCTGCGTAATGTTGAAAGAGTGGCTTTGCTCTGTGTAAAAAAGGAGGAAGTTAGGGCAAGCAAACCGATTATGTTGTGAAGAGTGATTTACAGTTGTAGTGGTGGTTTACTACAGTCTTAGTGTGCAGAAGGGGAAGAGGAAGACAAGCTGTCATTCATAAGCGTCCAATGCACAAACAGGAGAGACGCTTAATATTGTGTGTCTAACACATAATGGTACAGAATCAATGCAAGTATCTAATCAGTAACGAGTCCTTTAAATTCTGTCACATAGCTTTAATTTAGCTCCATCTCGACCAACTGCAACACATTATATTGTTCTATTATTGAAGTATAATCAGTGTTGGACAGTAACTCATTACTAATAACTAGATTGCTTTCCTCAGTAACTATAGTGTAACTAATTACTCATAAACTAGTTTGGATGGTAAAAGGCAATATCAGAAAAGTAATATTACTAGTAGTGTAACTAATTACTGTTGGCAGGGAGCATCAAGTAAAGTAATAAAATTACTTTTGAAAAGAGTAATAAGTTAGTATAATTGATGTATGTTGTAGCTATTAGATTAGATTTAAATTTTATTTGAACTATTTTAGACAAGTTATTACTTGTAAATTCTCCCTCACCACAGAAATAAAACAACTCAAATATAGAAAAATACATGGAGACAGAGTCAGACTTACTAAAAATACTAATACTAAAGTATTTCGTTTTTGTACCTTTATCATGTGTGTCAAGCAAAGAGTAGTCACCTAAAACATCTTCAGTTACTGTGCATGATGAATTTGAATCTCTGATATATAAAGAAAACTTTGGCATAAAACGTAAGCATTGTCGCATGAACTGAAAGTTTGGCACAAATAAATATTCATCCACTCACCAACTCAACTCTCATTTGCTAATCATGCTTCCTGCATGTGATTCTTTATTAATAGGAAACCTGTTTATCTGATTTACCATGCACAGAGCAGCATATTTATATTATAAAATGAAAGATGACGTATCACATGTTTAGTCATCCTTCAGTCAAACGGAAAGGACGAGGAAGTCCGCAAGACGAGACTATGACTAGACTGTGACGTGCCAAGGATGTCAAAACTCCTTTTCATATCTGCTGTATTAGTCCTGCACGGGGGGATCATTTCTCACACTGTCTCTTGTTTGGCTGCCTGTCAATTTGGCTGCGTAAGTGAAAAAAATTCTTCTTACCTTCAGCCTCTTGGAAAGACTTGGCAGGAGAAGAAAAACAAACAGAGAAGGAATGTTACCCAGAACTGAGATATAGATAAGTAAACACACAGAATGTCTAATAATTCCTTGGTGATGTCTCCAAAACTTGTGTGGACGAGGGACAAAGAGAATTCTTACTTTTGATACTTGTACATAGTCACAGCAACAGTGATGACATAGAGGACGAGCAGGGCCACACATATAATGTAGGGAATCTGAAGTGAATCACTGACGCCTGAAAGAGTTGAAAGAACAGCAGACAGTCTTTTATCAGTTTTCACACAGATATCTTCAATCTGTGATGCATTAGTTATTTTGCAATCAAGTACTTTTTATTGCCGCATTCACTTTCTCTCAACTTCAGTTGTTTGCTTAAGTTTTCCATTTCCATCATTTCAAACTTTCTTTTTTCAGAGAATGTGAGTAATAAAGGCAAAAGTGCAAGTTTCCTCTTTACATCAGGTTTATTCACCCAAAACACAATTGAAATTGAATTGAACTGGTATTTCTTTTTTCCCCTGTATTTAAGTTAATATATTCTTCTTTACATATCACTTGTATTCATTTATTTATTAATTTACCATGGACAATGCTCATTAATCAGCACTGTAGTTTACATTACACTTCAATTTAAATGTGCTGGAGTTAGCAAATGAGCTAATTTTCATCCGTAGTCCACTGGAAGTTGTTCACCGGTTCCTGTATTCATACACTGAGAGTACTTATAATTAAATATGCTATATAAATACAATTTTTAATATGAGACGTTTGAGACTGAGAGACCAAAACACAACGGTCTATATGTCAAAGCTTTAAAAGAAATCTGCCACCATTATATAACCACTTACAGCTTCATTTCACCTTCCTTTACTTTCTAGCTTTACATCAACTCACAAGTACATGAGTAAGGGCTCCACCATGATGAAGCAATATAGCAGAGAGTAAATAATTCCTCTCTGTTACGACTCTTAGTGATACCTGTAGCGGCGTTGACCTCCAGAGACATTGGTCTGGACCTCTCAGAGCCCCTCTCGGTTTGAGCTTCACACAGATACACTCCGCTGTCCTCCTGATTGACCTTTAGGATCAGGGTATCTCCTTCACCTTTCTTAGTCAGCTGTGATGAGGAGAGGTGATAAATGCTCCGGTTAAAGTAAACTGAGGCCTCTGTGGTGTTTGGTACATACATCTGTGTTAAAGAGGACAGATGGTTTTCATACTTCCTACAGAATGCTACAATTTGATCTCGTATTGTAGTAAATCAAACTTGGGGTACTTAAAAAACACCACATGGCCAAAACTATGTGGGCATACTGCTCTACAGCAACCTCCACTCCTCTGGTTTCACTCTTTCCACCAGATTTTATAACCTGCCTGCAGGTGGCATTCAAGTTGATCCCAGAGGTGTTGACATATGGCACACTCCTGCAGGGTTGTGTGAAGGTGTTGGTGTGTTTCTTTGAGCTATAGAGCTTAAAGCTGTGAAAAAATCTTCACTCAGTCTCTATGTTGCTCGACCAAGGTGCTCTCTCCGGCTTGCTTGAACTTTGAATAGTGATTTTACAAACAGGAACGGACAAATCCTGCACATACCCAACTCAAAACATGACAAATAGATCCAGAATTAAAATAAATATAGAAAAGTATCTGAAGATCATTGTCCGCATACTTTTGGCCACATACAATAGATAAAATAAATATTTTTATGTTTCTGAAAGATGAAAATAAGTAAGTAAAAACTGAATAAAGTACAGTGAAATCTCTTTTACCTTTCCCGAGGCGGTTCTGTACCAGGTGTACATGCTCACAGGGGGGTTGGCGTCACTCGAACATGAAAATGTCACAATGCGTCCCTCAGAAACGGGACCAGATGGGCTGAGTGTCGCCATGGTGAATCTCGGAGCATCTGTGGGACAATAGTTTGACAATATAAATGTTGTACTGCAACTACTGATACAGGTCAAATGAAGATTGCTGCTCATAATCCAGTGATGGAAAGTCCATTTACTCACTGTAATCCTGAGGTATTTATTCTTTACTTGACTATTTTATTATGTACTGTTAAGGTAAAACTATTGAAATTCACAAGCTGCCCAGCTATATACATAAAGTATTATCAAATGAGTTCCACCTTTACCTTTACTTGAAACAGTCTTAACATAAACAGGTCAGCTTCCCCTTGAAATCAATGAAACAAGACGGTAGCAACACTTCCGATTTTGTCCACAGAATCAACACAAACTGAAAGTTCCTTGTAGCTGCTTTAAGTAAAAAAAATTTGACTTATAACAGAGTATTTCTACCTGGTGGTTTTCCTCAACTAAAAGATCTGAGTACTTGTTCCTCTGCTATCACAAACGCAGCACCTGCTTGATATACAGTAACAATGGCACCTTATGCCCCAGTGGTTTATTATACTTCTGTCAACACCAAGTTAAGACAAGTTCAGCTCTTCAAAGAGGTTAAAGAAATGTTTCTGTCTGTGTAAAAAAAAAAAAATCCCCTTCAGTCGGTGAGACACAGTCATGTTGAAACAAGTCGACTGTAACCCCGAACTATGTTCTGCTGTGTCTAACACATTCATCTGCTTAATGGGCGATAAATCAGCATTAGCGCATTCTTCAAAATGAAGGAGGCAGGAAGGAAGAAGTAGGGAAGGAAGAACTTGAGTCAGCCAGTAAATGAATCAATCAATCAATCATCAGTTCAGAGTAAAAACAACCAGATTCCATTCACATTTGTTCTAAGGTATAAAAGGTCATTATTTTGTGATAATAATTGCATAACTCATGTGGTTCCCAAACTTTTCTGACGTCCCGTTAAATCGAAGCAATGTCTATTTGTGACCCGTTAAAGCAACTTTAAGACATATTTTTTGAACTGAAGAGATACATCTTTCCATTACTTCCACAAACTATACCAATAGTCAAAATCTGCATGGTTCTGTGTATTTTTGGGTCTATTTTTGATTCTTTGCTAATTCATGAACCATTTTGTGACCCCTAACTAGTGGTGGAGGAAGTATTCAGATCTTTTACTGAAGTATTACAAGTAAAAGTACTGCATTCAAACTTAAGCAAAGTATAAGTGGAATATTATCAGCAAATATACTTAAAGTATGAAAAGTAAAAGCACTCGTCCTACATAAAAATGGCCCATGTGACTTATATTAATTATTCTAACAGACATTATTAGATTGTTAATACTGATGCATCAATATGTAAGTAGCATTTTACTCTTGTAGATGTAGATGTAGATTACTCTTTAGCATCTTGAGTTGAATGAACCCATCTGAGAGATTTAGAGGAGAAGCCAATGGCTCATATTAATGCAGAGAGAGAGCGGAGTGTCTCACACAGGACGGTGAGTCTCTGGGATGTTGCAGACGGCTTGCTGCTGCCCCCTTTTGTCAGTGGGTAGGAGACAGAGCAGGTGATGTTCTGGTTGTGATGCTCGACTGAGGCGGTGAAGGTCAGCGTGGACGTCAGGATCATTTGTCCATCCATGTTCTGCTTTTGCAAAAGAGAGAAGAAAACACATAACATGTAACATAAATTACTGAAATGTTCATGAAATAAAACAAAGCAAATAAATCCTTTTTGAAGATTAAACAGTGACACAAGGCAGCTAAGAAAATAATGAAAATAAACTCGAATCTATAAAAATGATACTATTTTAGATAAAATAAATGCTGTAAAATAAATTAATTAGTGAATCAGAGAAGCAAGAAGCATTCTTTGTTCTTTGTTTTAAATCTTGCATCTCATAAGATTTCATAAAACAAAAGATGTAAAAAATAAAATCCCTCATTATGCAGATTATGTAGTTTAATCTATAACAGTGCATCATATTTACATGATTTCTATGTGAAATCTTAATTTTTAAGGTAACTTAAAAATAAAAATGGAAAATAGAAATATAATAAGAGCCTAAGTGATGAATCCAGGTCAATCCTGACAATGAGGCTCTAATTATATTTCTATTTTCCATTTTTATTTTTACTTTTCACTATATGTATATCCTTATACATTCATTTCTATTCTGTATATAGTGTTAGATATTGTATATAATTACTATTCTTTAATGTTGTGTGAGTGGAACTGTAGCGTACAAATTCTGATTCTGGCTATAGCTATAACACAAACATAGTAAAGTGAAGGAGTGCCATATTCCCTTACAGTGGGGAATAAAGGAGCATAGAATGATAATACAAAATATAATAAGTCAATTCCAAATACTTCAAACTTGTACTCAAACAATGAGGCTGGCATTATTCAATACTTTCCTCATGTTGGGATTTAAAAAATCAGACTATTACTGAACCCTCTCCTTCCCCAGTTCTATTGTTGGCCATTAAAAACACACAACAAATCACTTTGCATGCTGCTTCATTACATTAATGAATTTAAAACTGAAACCGTTTACTACATTTGTGACCTCGAGGCCACAGATAGGATAGGGAAGTCGTAACACATAACAGACAGACACATGAATGAATGAATGAATGAATGTGCGATACATCACCTGCTGAATTTCTTTCTCCTCCTGCCTGGAGTTGTCTCGGGGGAGCCAGATGAGGGAGGGGGGCAGGGTGGAGCAGGGCATTGGGACTGAACACTGCACCCTCACCTGGGCTCCCTCTGACACCTGACTCTCCGAGGTCAGCAGGGGGGGAGACGGGTCTGTCGAGGAGGAAACAGAAATGAAGAAGAGATACTCACTCACTCAACAAAATGTCATTGCAATCCATCCCACAGTTCAGTGGTCGTTCATACCTTGGCGAATGTTGATGTTGACTCCATTAGGGAAAGTGTACCTTAAGATTTCCGAACATTCCAGCCTAAAGAAGTAAACATCGCTGTAGTTCTCCGGGAAGTTGTGGAAGCTCGTGGTGCAGTTCTTTTTCGTTAAGTCCCCGAATATTTTCCCCTAAAAGAGCAATGAGTACAAAACTTTATTTTAAATTGACGTGAAGAGCAGAAGTTTCAGAAGATACCAAATATTTATAGGCTCAATTTTAAGGTTTTATTTTAAGCTCTTGTCTGGATTTTTAGAAGATTATGGCTTCTAATATTACTATGTTGTTAGAAAAGGAAGCTTTACATATGATCAAGTTGTTTAATCATTGACGTAAATAATGCTCATGAGTTTTGCATCACCAAACAAAGAAACAACCTACTTGTATGTTGTTAGTGGAAGGAATAGGGGTGTCAGTGAAGACGATAGGACCACTAAGAGTTTGTCTCCTCCAAACACCTTTATCTGAGCAGTTGAGGACACCTTTTTCCATCTCGTCTGGGACCTCAAAACCACATGGGACTGTGACACAAGACCCACTGATGCCCAC
>JAGRRF010005532.1:3471486-3492238 GCA_019097615.1 Morone chrysops
GGGTATGGGGGGGGGGGACATGTCCTGCTTTTAGCAATAAAACCACTTGAAGTAACACACACACATCATGAAGATGTGTCTCACTTCTGTCTGTGACCACTGAGGATGCAGCAGCTGACCCCTGCTGTGATATCAGTCTAACATCTGCAGGTAAGAAATCAGGACATTTTTCTGATTCTCTGTCTTACATTCAGCGACAATATTAAACTGTTGTTTTATTAATATTTCACACTTATGCCTTATAGAAATATCGTAGCAGCTGTGTCGTTCTGAGTTTGACCTTTTGTCCCAGAAATGATGTTCATATAGCAGTAAAGAGTTTTGCTGTTTGAAACATTAATTGCTTGGATTATGTTGATCTTTGCTCTTTTGCAAAAAGCTTTTTGATTTGGGTCAAACGTTAATGAAATAAACACATCTTATGTCAACTGTGCGTAATTCTCGACACCTTACATACTGTTAAAGGTACAGTGATTAAACATTCTGGCCCTAGAATAGTGACGTAGCCAGAAACAAATAGAAAGGTAGTATCATGCTGGAGAAGAGTTGTGTAAATTAAACAAATCTGATGGATTTTGCTGTAAAGGTAATTTTCATCTGTTGATGCTGAAAAGAAAATACTTTTCAAATGTTTCAAATGTTTGTAATTAAAGTTTAATGTTCAGCTTCTTCCAATCATTTACTGCATTCATTTTAATAGTTTTTGCTTGCAAGCATTTGTAACCAACAAGACCATGACGTTTCCTTCTCAGATTGTTAAAGTTAGAGTTTTTAGCGGCCTGAAAAGGTCAAACTCTTTCTATAATTTAGAAAAAAATTGGAGCCTAGACGCCAAAATCTAAATATGCTATACCGCTCTAATAAACATTTCAAACATGAGTCGTCTGACTGAACTGAGGTAGTTGTACAAAGAGATGTATGTATGTGCTCCCTCTACTATCCCTACACATATACAACCCTGAGCATCTAATGGCCACAACCAAATGTCCAAAATAATTCTGCAAGATGTATCTAAACAAAATATAGCATGCTAACGCTTCAGGTTGTGAATAGACATCATGACCCCATAAGCACTAATTTGGTGATTTGGAGGCCAAAAGTCATCTTGTTTGTTACAATATAATTTAGATGACTATATTTTAACATGTTAGAACTTCTAAATTCAGGCCAGTGTTAACCTGACACCTTCTGGCTTTTTGTCGCTGTGTGAATGTTAAAATAGTTAAGTACAGGAAGTCTTTATTGGGCTGAGGTAATTCCTTCTTTCTACCACTACAAAGACTGAAGCTGCTGTGTTGTTTCAGACTGTTTTAGGTCAGTGTGTCTGGAAACAATGACATTTCATCAGCATCTCAGAATTTGTAGATTTTCAGATTTTCTATTCAATAAGCCTTAATTTTACTTGTGATACTTGAATATATTTAGCTGTAAATCTGTTTACTTGTAGTTTCACACCTTTTCACAGTGTGAAAGGTGAACTGCTTACAAATTGTTACTGTAATGTTTAATCAGATTATCACCACATAATGCTTGCATATGAGGGGTTGGATTAATCTTGTTCTCACAGTGGTTTGTGGTGGTTTGTGGTTGCTGCAGATGGAGCGGCCTTAGAGTCCAAATGGTTGTGACTGTGGTATTTTGATGCACTTCCTCTCAGCATTCCCAGCACAGTGTTGTTGACGGATGTGTCAGGGTTTCTGAGTTGTGTCATTTTTAAACATCTGCTTCATGTTAACAAATGTCCATTTAATGTAAGAACAGCAACAACAGTGAGCCAGTGTCTTCCCAGCAATCTGGATTAGGACCCGCTCGAAAATGAAATACTGCATCTCAAGGGGTGATCCTATCCTTTCAATAAATTGGCATTCATTGAAATCTTTACATTTGTTGGGATGAAATCAGTTTTTTTTAAGACTTATGTGCTGATCTTATAGTGACCAGTTGCACTATGGCATGAAGGGGCACGTTCAGAGGGGGGCACCTGAAATCTGATTGGCCACCCCATTATCCTTATCCTTACCACCACACCACCACAGTGTGCTACGTTTTAAAGATAAAGACCTAACATGTTTTGACTCTGCCTGATATTAGCAACCCTGAGGTGGCAAAAAAAGGGCAAATTCATCCGTCCATTTTTCATTAATGTGTCTGTTTTCATTGTCAAACTTTTCTATGTTTTCTGTCGTCTTTACAAAAAGGCAAATCCAGTCGCAGCAGCACATCAGGTGTACTTGTCACTGTACTGTCAGTGCTTCTGCACACTGAACATAACACTGATGCAACTTCCCAATTAACAGCTAATGAACATTATTATATATTATATAACAAACTTTTTTCCCTTAGTGTGAATCAATTTCATTTGGTGCACCTGCACTAAGAACTTCTTGCATGCTCGTGCAGCAGTGTTATCAGATTGTTTACCCTCTGAAACTGACAAACATGGTCTCTAGAAGAAAGAAATTCAGAGAAATGTCACCTCAAATGACAAACAGCATGAGATACATGCGTCATAGGAGTCTTGAATTCTAATAATTATATTCTGCTCTCACAAACGACTCTTTCTCTATAATTCTATTATTTTATTTCACCCCTTAACGTAATTCAAAGTTGGAAAACTGCCCCCTGACTGTTTCAGACCTGTATCAACTTGTTCTTTTTGAAGCTATTTGATATTCACATTGCACCAAATACCAAATTAAACCTTGTATATTTGATAGTGAGTCAGTGAGGTTTAATGTTCATGTCGTGTTAGCTGAAGGATCTCCTAAGTTTACTCAAATACATTACATTTGTAATCAATTTTATTTAAGAATATAATGCACTTTTTACTCCTTTAACTGTTGCTAACTTGACTACTACTCCATTCATTACTTTAAAAGCTGCTCAGTGGTGCATGAAACCAAAAAAGCCACTTCCCACTGTAAAGAAATGACCCAGATGAAGACATCACATAGACACATACACAGAGACTTCCACTAATAGACAAAGTTATAGAACTAAATGGATCATTTTTTTAATTTGCTGAGAGTGAGGGAGGTAGCTGAATTGAAGAGTGTAGGTATGCTTTAAAGGATCGGTGTGTAGGATTTATTGGCATCCAGCATCTGGAAGTTGCAGACTGCGACCAACTGAATACCACTCACCTTCCAAGTGTGTAGGAGACACTACGGTTGCTGCAGACTCCTATCTAGAATCAGTGTTTGGTTTGTCTGTTCTGGGCTACTGTACAAACATGGTGGTTCAACATAAACATAGATAAAATCAGCTCCTTCTTATTTTCAGCTGATTATACACTAATGCACAGTGGACCTTAAAGTAAATGATCAGACTAGTTCTTCTATCACTGCTGGAAAAAAAAACAAACAAGTTTCCCAAATTCTGGAAAACCTTGTTAGAACCTCCTCGCCTTTCTGCGTCCATTCTGTGTTTAGTGTGTCTCCTTTTATAGAATTTGTACCCGTTGTCATGGCAGGTCGTGTCATTGATGCCTTCAATAATAGCACCAGCTTCCACAGTAAATGGGGTTGAGGATGTTTTCGTGTTTTTTTTCTTCACTTTTGAGGTTCAGCAGCACTTCTTCATTTCCTCTTTTGAGGTTTGCCTTTCCTTTATAAATGTCAGAAACCACTTCTGTACTTGTCTGTTTGACTGTTTTCTTTCTCTTTGAAGCTCAACTGTATTTGCTACCACTGGTAAGATCTCATTTAAATAATGAAATATCAGTTCCTTTATAACAGAGTTTATATATCTCGTTTGACCAACTGAGGCTTTCTCTGTTGGATGTTATATGTTATGTGTCTGTAGTTCTGATATGTCTCTAATCTGTGGCCACCGATCACAGTGTCAGCTGTCTACTTCACTATGCTGACTCATTATTCGTACCAATACAGTTCTGTGCATATATATGTCAGCTACTAAACCTGATGATGCACCGCTGACCTATTTTGCCTTTTCAGCCTTCATCAGTTCCACAGCTACCTGATTGTTTATTAATTTATTTTCATCATGCAATATTCCCCAAATATGTTTTTTGTCAATAATGCATTTTTTTTAAGGAAATATTTGACTGTATCCAAGACAAAAAAGATTAGATATGAGCATGAAACATTTTTTGGTTATTTGCCTTTTAACATCAAATGAAGGATCTTCGTATCTCATTAAATGTAAGATCATAATTTGAATCTCTGTACCTTCAGAGATACAGCTCAAGGTGGCTTGATTTGCTAGTCTCTGGCAAAAGCAACCTCAATACTGTTAGAAGCTAATAGCAAGTTAATCATTGATACTGTGCATTGACACATCAGCTGGAGTTTGTTCAATTGTGAAGATGTGTGAAGTTGGCAACTAAGAGCAGGATTGCTAAGATGCTTGCATCTCTTATCCTCGTGTAGGGAATCCCATATGCTGAGCTGCAGATTTTTTCCTTGACAGTTTGTATTTAAGGCAGCAGCGGATCTAACAGGCACTGAATTATAAAACAGCAAGGAATTAGTAATGTAGGACGATCCCAAACCCTTTCAACCAGTAATAATAGTTTACAGCCAGTGCAGGTTAGCCAAAACTGAAGTAACGTGTTCTTACTAAAAGTCTGGGAGCTGAGTTCTGAATGAACTTTACTTTATCAATGGATTGTTTTGGAAGACTGGTAGACAGAGCATTACAGTAGTCTAATATACTTAAACTAAACGTATGAATACATTTTTCTGCATCTAGTTGAGATTGGAACAGCCTGCAATATTTCTTAAATAAAGGAAAAGCTGCTCTTTTTAAAAATCTCCTTTTCCTATTAATTCCAGAGTTTGAAAAAACACTCTCACCACAAGATTCATTTAGTAGCTGTTGTGTTGTGCTTTGTCATATTATTTCCATTTTACTGAGCACTTGAATGACTTGTGTGTGTTCCACTGGTAACCTTGAAAATATAACAGATACTTTGTATTATATAAATGAAACTCTGCAGCCTGCACTGCAATTAGTTAAAATAAGTACAAAAAATATAGTTAAGTCCATAAAAACACTTCTTTGGAACACACAGAGATGAAACTGATATTAATCTTTGGATCAAACTTCAGGTAAATTAGTTTATTTAGGGCCTGGGATGTTAACGTAGACCTGTTGCATAAGCAGGTTTTATTAATTTTAACCTTCACATGCTGGTTGACAATTATTCAAATAGCCACTCAGTTGTCTCCATTGCAACAAAGGTAATAGGTACATTTGTGTGAACTGTAACTCACCCACATGCATAGTTGTATTTTAATGCATCACCTTGTTTTCACGCAGTCGGTGGCCAGTAAATAGACACGGTGGCATCTTCTCAGACAATGACTCAGCTGGGTACATCTGACTTGTCCACACACTCATGTTCATTCATACAGTCCAATGTCTATTTTCATAGCATCATATGAAGATTGAGGCTCGTGATCAGAAACTTTTACTCCTTTAAGAGCCACTGAAACCATTTCTTAAAGCTTGTGACTCTCTTATATTGTTTTTCCTTGATCTCGACTGTCGAGTAGTGGAGTTAAGTTTCTTGCCTGTCACAGTTCAAGACGTCATGGGCGTGGTCTGTGGAAGAGGAAGTAACCCAAAACACAAACTGCATTTATAACATAGACACCATACTTTGTTGACTATGAACCAGCATTTAGTCTCTTCATCACTGTGTAGAACAATGACAGAAAACTTCTTCATAGTCCACTGACACACTGTAGGTAATCAGTATTTTACCACATATCCTGATGGTCGTTCACCTGTCTGGCTATTCATGCTAGAATAAAAAGAATATTTGAAATCCTTCTACAGGAAAAAAGAACACATTGACTGGCACAAATGAATAACTTGTGTGCACATATTCTCCACTTAAATCAACAATTTGTGTCCTCCAACCATTTAATTTAGTGCTTCAAATTTGTAGCATTAGCTTCCATATTTTAATATTGATCATGGAAAATCTAAATGTGCTGCTTAGGTTTGATGCAGATTTGTTTGGCCTTTGGACTAAGATACAGTATGTGAATATACTTTGGGGATTTGGCTGTTAAACACAATGCTACTTTGGCATTTCTTAAAATCATTTATAAAATATAAAATATTGCTCAGCTTTGTTAATTTGTGCTCAAACGTTATTTGGGAGAATAACTAGATAATTGAAGGGAACGAATTACTAAACTGTGCACAATCCAAAGTTTTACCCATTGTCAGGCTGCACTTAGACCATCATATGACAGGTTAAGTTTTCATGCAATATACAAAAGTAATATGGTGTTAAGTTTTGATGTTTGTGTATTCTCTGTCTTCCAGTCACACAATGTTTCCCAATGCGTCTCTTCGCGTCTCTTCCAAGAAAGACGAGGCAACCACAGTGGACATTGACGCCATCATGGACAACGTCTCCATTGTCCTCTACACACTGACCGTTGTGCTCGGCATCACAGGGAACTCAGTGGTGATCTGGGTGGCCGGATTCAAGCTCAAGGTGGATATACAGAGTATAATGGGCTGCAAATACTTTTTTTTGGAAGGAATACATGATTCCCTAAAGCTTATTGTCCTTTTAATTTCTATGTATTGTTACCTACTATTACTGATTAACAACATTTGTACCAGACACTAAAAACGACACTATATTGTTTATTTTGCTCCATAATTATATTGAGTTAGTCAAAGTAAAATTAAATCAAACTGATAGTAGTGTCATACACCACTGTATTTTGTGAGATTTTTCTTATTGTATAAACCAAAAAAGAAATGAAAACCTTAATTTAACCTTAATAATAATAATAATAATAATAATAATAATAATAATAATAATAATAATAATAATAGTAATACAACAATACAATCAACAACAAAGCAATACAACATTACAATCAACAATTTAAGGATTCAAGGTTATTTGATTGTCATTCACAACAAGGTTATAGGATGACATTTTGATACAGTTACAGTCTTCAATCAAGACCTATAACAATACAAAATAAAACTCTTGAGATATCGAGTTTCTCTCTTATTAAAGCTCCATGTACACAGATACAACAGCTTAAAAGATGTGCTGCGCCTGATTACGGTTGCTAAGCTATGATTGAAGCTGTTCGGGGGATAAACTGTGGTTGCACTACTTTTTTTTAACCCTAACTTTTATGGTTTCTATATGTATGTATGAGAGTAAAATAGTAAAAATTCCTCTGAAATTCTCATTTCCTTCTTGTTTATTCACTTCTCTCTTTCTCATTCTGTTTTCTTCTCTTCTTCTTTCTCCTCAGCCAAAGGTCACCAATGTGTGGCTGGTGAATCTCGCCATAGCGGACCTGATCTTCTGCTTCACGCGGGTTTTCTCCCTGACGAAGAAGCTCTTCTTCGACCACTGGCCCTTCGGCATGTTCCTCTGCAAGTTCAACGGCTTCTTCAAATATGCCAACATGTTCTGCTCCGTGTTCTTGTTGGCTGTGATCAGTTTGGACCGAGCGCTCTGCATCTGGCAGCCTGTCTTCACCAAGCGACGACGCACCCTGTGGGCCGCGAGAGTGGTGGCTGCCTGCGTCTGGGCCGTTGCGATCATCTTCAGCACTCCGTACTTCATCTACCGCCAAGTGTACCTGGGAAAGAACAACCTGAGTAAATGCTCTCTGGATGTGAAGGAGGCGGCGCAGGGGGACAACACTGCAAAACTGTCTCTCTACTCCATCCGCTTCCTGTGTGGCTTCTTGTTGCCCTTCATGGTCATCCTCATCTGCTACATCCTGGCCGGGGTTGGCATTCGGCGCACCCGCCTGTCCGGGAAGTCTCGCCCCCTACGTATATTAGCATCGTTAGTCGTGGCATTCTTCCTGTGCTGGGCGCCGTACCACTGCCTCCTACTGGTGAAGATGGTGGATAGTAAGAACATAGTAGTGAAGATCTGGCACCCTATAGCGTCGGGCATCGCCTACTTTAACAGCTGTGTGAACCCGCTGTTGTACTTCTGCATGGGGCTGGATGTGCGGGGGCGGTTCAGGCAGAGTCTGGCGGGGGTGTACAAGAGAGCTCTGGCGGACGACGTGGACGGACCGACGACCCAGTCCAATGAACGCTCTCTGGATGACAGCACTGTGTCGAAACCGAGTACGGTTGCGGTAGCAGGAAGGAGTCAGACAGCAGTGGATGTAGCTAAGGTTTGAGCCTCTAGCTGAGTTTCATGATCACATCTGTAAGCATTTAAGGACCATACTGGTGTTTTTTTATGTTTTAACTCATCAAAGTCACAGTAAAATGTTTGGGCGGCTCAAAATCATTCAGGTAACTCTTTCACACCCTGGAGATTGTAAGGTGTTAGCTGTAAACGCTGTTGTGCATTGCACCTATATTGCATGTTCGTATTCATAAACAAATTCATAGCAATAGTTCCACTGGTGGCAGATTGGGGGATGTACAGTGGGAGGTAGTAAAAGGGCAAACTGGTTTCTTTCATCTGAGGTGTGGAATTTCCATGAGGTGCCAACGTTGCTTGAGATGCATATTCCATCGCAATAGCATCACAAATATCAAGATGTGGGTCAAAGTTAATTGGTAATGCAGTTGCAGGCAGGGAAAACCTAGTAAAGAATGCTAAATGAGGGTAAAACTTCTTTAAGCAGCCTAGTTGTGATGGGGTCTAAGAGACAGGTTAGTGGCTTTAATGAAGAAATAACTGAAGTTGGTTGGAGAAGGTCAGTGGGAGAAAAGCAGTCTTAGGTTGTACAGCTGTTGTTTGAAGATAAATCAGTACCTGTTGAGGGCAGGAGGTGATGAATTTAGTCTTTAATAGTTATTATTTAATCATTAAAGAAGCTCAGTCTTTGCTGAGGGCTACAGGGATACATGGCTCAGTAGAGCTGTGACTCTGGTTGTTCTTTGTGCTTTAAGATGTCTTGCCAGACTTAACAGGATTCTTCTAGCTTTCTAATGTTTGTGCTTTTTGCTTTAATTCAGGGTTTTAGGGATTATATCATTGGGGGCTTTGTTTTATCATCTTTGTGTTTTGGAGATATTTATTCAATGTGGTTTTGTTTTATGTTTGTCTTTATTAGTCCAAACTGATCTGATCTTGCAGTGAAGAGACTGATTGAATAAATGTTCTCAAACTGTTACATGTTTATATACTGGGATCAGAGTCACAAGTCTTTATGTTTCATGTGATTGGAGTCATAGATGAAAAGTGGAACTGTGATAAGTCTGAAGGAACAGCTAGAAAGGCAGAGGGAAGTGAGACTATAAAAGGAATGCCTGTAATGTCATGACACTGTCTGGTGTTCAGGGGTCAAACTGAAGGATAGAAGAATCAAAACTGAACAGTAACCACTCCATTTCAAATAATCTGTCACTTGGTTTCTGTGCATATTTTCGGTTTCTACCATCAGAAATGCTCGAAAGGGTCTCGACAGCTATGAGTGTAACTGTAACCTCAGTACAGAAGTGGGAACAGAGTTTTATGGCACACATGGATAATAAAAAGAAGCCTATAAGCTGGTCAACCAGTGCAATGAACATCATTTCTTAGCAACCAGCTCATATAACACAGCTGCTGCTTTGTAGATTACATACACATCAGCAGGATTCACGTCTGTGCAATCAGACTGTTTATCCTGAATCACAGTTCTGGTAAAAAAGTAGGTTTTATGGTATTTTGTTCTGCAGCGTCATGTTAAATGCTGATGTGAGTCTTTTAATTAAAATCCACTGCAATGAAGTATAGTAAGCTTTGTTCTACTGTTTCTGTTTTCTGTAACATTTCTGTAACACAATAATATATCTTTGTAAATACTATTATTACATTATATTGTAATGTAAAACAAAATAAAAGCTTTTCAAGTTGTGAGAAATTACAGTTGTGTTAAACTGTTTAATTGTGCAAAGGTTCATCATCACCACTGCTAAAAGCTATTACAAATGTAACAGTGTTGGTGGCTAATAAAGAGTGTTATCTGTGTGAAAGATTCATAAATAAAGATTCAGTCTATGACTCACTACTATTTGACAGTTTCACACCTGATTTACGTCTAAGGCTACATTCAGACCAACTTTTGCCTTTCTTTTAAGAATGCACAATCCACCGGTGCAAAAGGGCTGCAGCAACAACACAGAGTCTTCTAGAAAGAAAGCTGAACCAGGCTCAGCAGTTGTTGCCTGTAATGCTATACGATATCTAATGACATAATTTCTGCCTACATAGAAGCTCAGCCTTCTAACTAACACCTGTAAAATGAAGATAAACTTTTATAAAAATAATATTTTGTCCACCAACATATGGCAATATCAAGCTTAGATTTATCTTAGTCCTTCCTCTGTAAAGCGGAAAGCTTTGAGACGATATAAACAGACAGATAAAAAGGGGAAAGAGGATATGACCTTTCTCTTGGATCTGATACAAGATATTGTGAAACCACAATTCAAAACACTTCGCTGCAGACATACTGAAGCATACATCAGAAGCTTCTTTAAACCACTCTCTGCCTTTAGGGGGGGTCCCTGCAATCAGGTGGTTAGTGTGGGAGGGGCAGCAGAATCCTCATTTTGGTACCGCTATGGAGGGTTTAGGTTTGTTTGTGTTTTCTATTTGCATTGAAACAGACAGAGAGATTGGACTGACAGATGACAAGCCATGCTGCTATCAGATACACTGCACATGCACACACTGCCACCTGTGTATGAATGAGTAGGTTACAGCTTCTATACATGGCAACACCACACCTCCAGTCTAGAACTCAATTCAGACATGAAGAGAACTCAGAGCACATCTCCACTAAGGCTGCACAATCCAATACACATGTGATTTAATAACTAAACAATTATTCATATTTTTAGCTGCAGCTTCACAATATACATGGATGCACAGAGGATGTTTGTGTTTTCTTTCCTTCAGATGAGTGCAGCTGTTCATGGGGATATAGCATACATTTTCTAAAAAGTGCTTTAATCATTTCTTTGACCCAGAACGTTCCAACTCATTTTCAGATTACACATTTTTGAGCACTTAAAAACACGACTTTCTCCTTGTTAGACGTAATAGGGAGACATATTAAAACAAAAGAATTCCAAAACATCAAACATCCCGTGAAATGATGAAATCAGTGATTGTCTTTGTGTCTATAGAGCTACAGTCAGTAATTAGAGAGGAAGGACAGTAAGGACAGACTCTTGCGCACATTTGAAACCAGCACACTGACCTTTACATACAATAGGCCTAATTGAAGCTCAACAATGGAGCATAGTACACAGGAAAGATCAGGCTGCCAGGGCCCAAGAAGGTAAAGTCCTCCTTGTTTGTTTTTATATTGTGTTTCATGACGGTTGAAACATTTCAAACAACTCATGAACTCAGCTGATTTACCCAAAACTGGCTCAACTTTAGCATTTTTAAACATTTCTATGCAAATATTCTTAACACTTCAGACTACTGATTACTAATTAGTTGTTTAGTCCATACAGTTTACAAATTGTAGTGAAACATGCCTGTCACACGAACCCCAAAAATAAAGCGTGAGTGAAAGTCTGTGTTGGGAGGAGGTTGTGGTGGACTGCAGGCTCAAACACACCCAGACTGATTAAAGATCAGATCTCGATCATATGGATCATATTTTTTCTATCGATCTCGATCATATGGATCATAATTTTTCTATCAGGCTCCTGTTTCCACGCGCAGAGAAAGCTTTCAGATTTAGCTCTGGAAGATTACTACCTCTGTCAGTTGTTTATTCTAAACATTCATCCTGTGTGCATTTGAATTTGAAGGCATATGAAACATTGCAAGGCAACACAAGTATTGACAGCAACAGATAAAAAAGAACAAAAATTGAATAATACTAAAAATAGAGAAATATATAAAAACTAAAACAAGAAAAAATTAGCTGTACTTTGGTCGTGCCTCTGGGGACGAAGTCACTGCCAGGGCGGAACCCGGGCAGATTAGGCCAGCTTTCTCTGTTTGTGAACTTTTTATTTATTTGTTCCCTCCTGGCTGTCCTTGCTTTCTCTTACTTCAGACCCGTGGGAGGTTGCTGGCCTGTCGCAAGGTCAGGTCCCCTCTTGAGTCGCCCCAACCCCTGCAGGAAGGGGCCTGTTCAGTTGGGTCAAGGCCACTTTTTCACAACACTGTCCCATATCTGTCCGCTCCCTCCATGCATCATTTCTTGGGTTTAAATGTTGCTTTTTGCATAAATTGCATATTTGATTCTAAGAAAACATTATCAGAAACTATTTGTATAGATTTAAAGGTTTGTTTTTGCCACCAGTAACACATTAAACATTAAAAAATCGCATGTACTCTGTCTCCATTGTTAAAGTATTGTTTTACAGCTGTTCAACTTCATTGTCATAATTTTATATTTATTATTTATATGTAGAGCAATATTTAATACACATTTCAAATTATAAAACACACCAATAAATGGGATTTATAAATACTCAAGACGATATTAGATTAGAGAAGTTCATCATAAAGTGCTTTAATGAGAACGAGTCACAAATTTTAAATATATATTAGTCTCAGCTTTACCTAAATCATCATTATCAATAATTATTAAAACAGGTAAAAAGAATAAGAGAGAAACTTGACACACAGCAGACAGAAATATGTTTTCATCAGAGGTGTTTGATAATTCTCAGGCATTGAAAATAAAATGCGTTAAACAAATAATCAGAGTAGAGATCAAACATTTTTGGCTGTAAGGTCAGTCTCCATTTTCCTTCATTACAAACTATTGATTCTTTAAAAACACTTTCAATAATAATAACTTACTAAATCAAGATTAAAGTGATTTAAGTGAACATTGGCAAGTTAAAAATGTCTTCTTCACATTGTCCATCCTAAACTTTCACAAAGTTGTAGCTTTACCTTTCATATTGTGTCGCACTGACAGTGAAATGTCAACTCAGAAGCAGAACTGATACAAGAAATAAATTCAGCTTTTTCAGATGAAGACAGTGATACACCATGTTATCTAGCTATAGGTCATTAACAGTATTTAATTTATTGCTTTGGGGTTGGCTGGTTATTTCATTCCAGCACACACCCACACAACCCACACACACACACACCCTTTATGAAGTTGTGTTGTGCTTTGTTTTATGAGTGTTAAAAAGGTTTTATAAATATCCACAACATAACATAAAGTTCTTTTAAATGTCACATACAGTACAAGGTTGTTTCAACATTCTAAAAACAGGTTCTGGTTGTGTTTCTGTTCATCCTTGTTCACACCAGAGTTCCATGGTTGTGACTTCTTTTGAGCAGACCTGGAAACATGATTTCGTCACTGTCATCCACTTCATCATCTGTGACCTATAAAGAATTTAGATGATGAGTATTACACCGATGCAGCACTGCCACACCTACAACAGCTTTGCACTAATGACTTGCCAATCATTTTTCCAGTCGAAGTGTAGTATTAGAAGGGTGGGGTGTGATGCGTTAAGCTTCAATCACTTATTTTAAATATTGTGGCTGGTGCATTTCAGCTGACACATTAAAAAAACTCAACATAAATTACATGCAAATACTGAGTGTGTCACTCAGGAAACATTTCTAACAATGGGGAGGTTGCACCGTGTGTTCAGGACATTAGGACTGAAACACAGCGCTAAAGCACTCTGAGAGCAGATATGTTCTTTTTATTTGATTTGTTTAATATTTTGATTTATTATTATCAATATAAGCAGCAACAGTTGGGGTGGGAATTTATTGCCTCCCTCCTTTTTAAGAAGGTGTGATGAACTACTTACACTACTTACACAAAAGCCAATGCTGTTATGGCTCAAACAAGAGATATTTTTAAAATTGGTCATCATTTCCATCATCATCTTCATACTTTATTTTGAAAACCCTTAGCTTTGGTTATGACTGAGGGCCGATGTATAATGTAACACCAGATGCAATTCTGGGTCTCTCAGAGTAAAGTTAACAGCTGTGTCTGTCTCTGACTAAACCAGGGACGAGGATGGAAATAAGTTCCAGACTTTATTGTTATTATATCTCTGACTTTATCTGATATGTTGTATTTTTATAGATATATTATTATATATTATATATTATTACATAATAATAGATTTACTAGCACCAACCATAGTAGCAGTGGTAATAACAGTAGTGGTGGCAGAAGCAACAGTGGCAGTATAGCAGTCGTACGTACCTGTGACTCTTGTTGTTTTGGTTTTTCAGATATGGACTCTGTATCCAGAAAGGCCACAAAATGGATCAGGGTGTATATTCTGAAAAACACAGAACAAGAGAGTTCAACAAAGTGATCTATCTACATCAGGAACATTGATCTGACAGGTGATTGGTTACCTGTGGTACACCATGGCTATGAACTGGATGAGAACCAGCAAGGCGAAGGCCAGGATGAACATGAAGCCCAGAGGGTCGATGTACATGTACTCTCCAGTGAACTGCAGGTTGATGTCCACCTTTGGCACCTGGATCAAGATGGACGTCCCTAAGAGCTGCAGGACAAAGGTCGCTACGAGCCAGAAGGCGTTGCAAATGAAGTAGACTAAGGTGATCTGCATGTGAGGAGAGAAAGAAAGGATTCATGTTCTATTGTTACTTATTTGACAACTTAATTAAGACACATCATGCACAATCATCATAAAAGGATTTCACAAACATGTAATTAGGTTCATCGCTCTGACATAAAGTCACCTTGTTTCTCAAATCCTTGAGTTCCTCTGCCATTTTTTTCTGCTTCTTTTTGTTCTCAGGCAGAGGCTCCAGGTACTTGGTGGTCATCTCTCTGAAGAACTGCTCCTCCTCCTGCAGAGAAATACAGGAACTCTCTGTCATGCTGCGTCAGGTTTCAATTTTAATTTGCCCCTGCTAGTGCAACACACATTCTTAACTTTCACAGAAGGTGATTATCTTGCACCTGTGCCCTTTACGCTCACACTTAGCCATTTATTTGATCCAATTCAATACAAAATGCATCTTTGTGTGAATTTTATTGTTGTACTGTTATATGTGTACCAGTGGGACAGTAAAGAACTGAATTTGCCAAAATCCCCAATTCTGATGTAGTTTGACGGATTTTATACTATGAATATCTTTTCATACTAAAACACAGCAAATAAGGACAATAACTGCACAAATATCATCGTGATGTTCCATTTAAAAGAAAAAAAAACACCTAATTTAATTGTATTTTCATTTGACGTAATTATTAAATAAGGAAGATAAGTGTTTGTCCTGCATCATTAGATCAAAAACATTACATTTGGCCTGCATGTCTGATAATGTCTGACCGAATTTAAAGGTAAAAGTGCAGAACATTACTTTAATTACGCCGAGTTATAAAATGAGATATTCACACCTGGTCGAGGGAATCCTCCTGCAGGCGCATGTCATCAGACAAACTCTGCAGTTGTGTGACCCAACCTGCAGAAAAGAGCACATTAAAGTTTCTGAATCATCACCTTTTGCAACTGATTTTCAGTGCTTATTTTTGCTAAATTCCCTCATATAAGGACTTACACTGGTTAGGGCAGGTGAAAGCAGGCACCATTTGCCTGAAACATAGTAAGAAATAACATTTATTGACAAACCAGTTTATATATAATTTAATCAATGTACTATATAACACTTCATACTGACAGCTCAGTATACCTTAGGCTTTTTACATGTTTCTCTAGTCAGTCATAATATGATACAAACCCTGCAATCAATGTTCCTTCAGATCTTACCTCAGCTCCTGCGCAGGACTCCTCGCATCCTCCACAATAATGTTCTGGGGTTGAAGTTGAGGCTCTGGTGCCACCACACTGCTGAGCTCTTCTTCGCTTCCTCTCCGACAGAGTTGTCTACAGCATTTGGACCGTGTGAAGAACTGTGCAAATGTGGTTTTGGCTGCAAGAGTAAGCATCAGTTTTAGTGCAAGTCATAAACATAAAATGATAAATAGTTTCAGTAGTAGTTTAAAATTAGGGAATGGGAAAGGGTCAAAGAGGGCATGACTGATGCAGACCTTAAGTACTGATTGACACCATGTAATTAAAAATGATCAATAATCAGCCCAGTGTGGCTCAAAATGTAAAAAGATTTAAATAACTGGCTTTCTCAAAATTCATGCACAATAATCTCAGTAATCTTTTCTAGTCATTTTTTAAGGTTAAACTAGACTCTACCTTTCTGGACTTGGGGTTGTGGGGCAGCGGCTCCAGGAGCTCCAGGAGCTGCAGGAGCAGGCGCCGTCTCCCTGGTGCCCCAGGACACGTTGTTCATGTTGATCATGGAGTAAATAGCCAGCAGCATATAGGCGCTGGGGATGCAGAGGATGTACAGCAAGCCGAAGCACACCAGGCCAACCTCCTGAGGATGCATGAGTGCAGTAAGGAGGTAAAAGGCGGCAAGGGTGATGAGGAAGAGGCTGCTGGGAGTCATGATGGTTTTGTCTTTCACCATGTTGCCTGATGGAGGATAAACAAATGGAAAATGAAACTTAGAGGACAGAAACACTTTAGTATTAAGGGGCTTTGTCAAGTTTGTGTCTAACATACCAATTATGGAAAGTGCTGCTATCATCATGAGGAAGGCGTACAGGATGCTCAAGACTGCTGCAATTAGGATCTGAGTGTCTGATTTGATCTTGAAGCTGATACCGAGGAAGATAGCTGGAGGTATCAAAGACAGGACCAGAGCGATGTTGGGGTGAATGTCAAGCAACACTGTCAAGCTACCTGAATGGTGGATGGGAAGCAAACAAAATAACTGCTTTAACAAACACACAGTAAAGTCACCATGAATACCACTTGAATTTCCCTGCATCATACTGAAAGTGAAATAATTCATTCAGATGTAGGTCAGATGTCTTCAATCATTTAATAATTAATTGATTTTAACTTGATAACCAGATAAACATTTGAATAAGGTTATACATTTTAACTTTGGAGAAAAATATTAATGCAGTGGACTAGACTGCTGTCTAGTCCTTTGTAACAAGCACCTGTTCTGGAAGAAATACTTTTAAGTGTGTAGGATTTAGTGGCCTCTACTGGTGAAGTTGCAGATGCAACCATTTGACTACAGCTAAGCCTTCCAAGTGTGTAGTAGAAACAAAAGAAAAACACTTGTATAAAACACAAACTCTAGATCAACCTATACCCAGTATTTGGTTTGTCCGTTCTAGGCTAGTGTAGAATTTTACACACTGGACATAATAGTATACTTGCAAAAAAACAAGAATTGCATGATCCACAATTAAGCTCTAACGCTTTAATTTGATGACATGTCCCAGAATAAAACAGTGACAGCTTTAACTCATTTCCATTGAGATCCTGCTGAGCTTTTTTATTTGGCAGAAAGATAAGCCCAAAACAAGCCTGACCTGCAATCATAAGGATGACGGTGGAAGGTGCCAGAATGGACGAGACCAAGCTGAAGAGCTGGTAGAACATGTAGGGTTTGGACATTGAGGGGTTCCTCTTGGTAACAATGGTGCCAGAGCCGAGCAAGTCCACAGTGTTGGCCATAGTGGACGGTCCCCATCGCCGACGCTGAAATATTAGACATAACATCCACGTTGTTGAAATCTAGCTTTCTGTAGATTGGTGTAGTTTCAGTCAAACAACTAGCATGTTTTCTGGTTCAGTGTCCTTTGAATTGCAAAATGTTTAAAGTGGTTCTTGGTGATGACCTGGTTGTAGAACTCTTTGAACTCCTCCGGGGCGTTGGTGTAGGCATCAGAGACTGCGTTGTACTCCACTCTCCATCCCTGCTTCAGCAGAAGAGTGCACAGCCAGCGGTCCTCACCTGCAGAGACATCACAGAAAACCTTTCAGTAACTGTAGGAGCAGTCAATTGGTCTTCATCTGAGCCTTCAAGCATGCAAAGGAACAGTGGACAGGAGGTGCTAAATAGTTTGCATGAATATATATTTATGTATTATTACTTGTGCCTTACTAAAAAAAATATGTTTCTTATGAAATGTCTTACCTTGTTGAACCAATATCAGAACACTTAAACAGCTTGGTTTGTGCTAAAGACACAACTGAGAGTTAATTGATATTTCTCAGTTGATAACTGTTATGCAAGCAAGCAAGCAAGCATATACCACATTACATGGGATATACTGCACGGTACGTACTTATTCCATGTAGAATGCTACAGTATAAAGCTTCTATTTGAGCGACTGCTCCTGTGAGTTTTCAGTTACCTTGGTCGTACTGGATGTGGTGTTTAGCCTTTATAGCCTTGATGGTGTATCTTTTCATCACATTGTCATCCATCAGCGCTGCTGCTCTGAACAGACTGAAGCAGCCCGGGCTGCACAGCACGCAGCCAAACACATGCTCTGCTGTCTTGTGAAGCCAGTGGCCCACCGCATATTCAAACTTCTGGTACCACACCATGGGACCTAGCAGGGAAATACAGCAGTGTCATTACATAAACCTGTGTATTTGTCTATGCATTACAGTACAGTCTTTCACTGACAATATACTGTAATCATGCAGTGTGGTCTTGCATTGAAATGCATGAATTAACTTTGGAAATAGGTTATTGTAGAGTACAATTCATAGTCCTCTGTTTAACCTAAACTACATGAACCCTTACTACACCCAGTTGGACGATTAGATGCTGGGTTGACATGCTTTATCTGTTTCCAGTCCCTGTATTTGACCAACCTGATCCAGTGGGGTGAATCCTGCCACATGCTGCCCCGACAAGTGGATACAGTTTCAGACGATCGATGAGCAACATCACAGCAGCCGGCTGGAAGTCTGTGTCTCCATCTAAAGCCAGGAGGAAGGTGTTGTGCTTCTCTTTCTGGGGGAATACACAGTTTCCTCTGTTTTACATTTAAATCTTTTCATATATATACACTGTGAATGTACTGTATGTTGGTGTGTATGTCTTCACTGGCTCCTGTGTGCATGAAAGCGTTTCCTCTCATCTCACCTGAAGCTCTCTTTTCAGCTCAGCCTCATCCTCTCCTTTCTACCACCTTTTGTAGTAGCTGGTTGTAACTTTCCAGCCCAGGAGATAGTACAAGTACATGACCTGGAAAATATGAAATACTATTTAGCAAACAAACTCTGACACGCATTTTTTAGTTACAAATAACAATACTACCACTCTGCAAAGGTTTTGTACAAATTTGGCATTATGTTTCTCTAATTCACCAGGTTTATGTTGGATATATATAGATATACAAATATTTGAAATTACATTATCTCACTGCAGAGATGAAAAATGCAGTATTCATTTTAATTTGATAAATAAGAATATTCATTCAAATGTTCGTAAAAGTATACCAAGTAATACTATCAAAAGCCAATGTCTCACTGACAATAGAGGAAAAGCCAGGAACCTAAATATTTCAGAGCTGACTGATGTTTTAAAGCTACAAAATGTTTGAGCCAGATAGTCATCAAACACCCACCTGAGACCATCTCTTCTTGTGTCGGATGAGTTGCTTGTCTTTGAAGTGAATCATCAGGCTGTTTCCATGAGGCATGTTGACCACTACACGTCCTCCGTACGGCGTCCTCACGATCTTCTGATCAGGGATCTGCTGCTGCTTTTTGAAGACGTCTTTATCGAGGTTCAGGAAAATACTGATGACAGAGGATGAGAGAGGGATAATCTGTGAGATCTTCATCATTTGTTGAACTGTCAACCTTGAGTTTCACAGATTTTACCTGTAAACTTCTCGGATAATTTCTACAAGCATCTCTGCATATTCGTTGACGTGGCGCCCTCGACTACCGGGAACATCACTGAAGGCATCGTCGAAGTAAATGTGGCCTTCAAAAGTCACATCACTTGTTTCTCCTTTCTTCTTTGGCCTGTACTTGTCCAGTCTGGGAAGTGACAAGAATCACATAAAGCTACTGTGATGATACTGTGTGTTCATAATCAAAAGGAAATTCCACCACAATTTTATTTTGCTAAAATCCACCAATATGGCCCATGATTTCTATGAGCTTTCAGGATTGATGAAACTGAACTATACTTTTGAAGATGGTTGAGGAATATTCTATGGACAGCCATGCTTTTATATCTACTAGTTATCTAGATATTAGTCCCGCTGACCAAAAAACAAAAAACAAACTACATACTTCCTCTGTAGTCGATCAGAAACATTGGGATAATAATGAAGACAGCCAGTGGTAGTTCAGCTAGTTCTTATAATCCTGTGTATTGGCAGGTTTCCGACTAAAAAAACAGTCTACCTACATGCATGTCATTGTGATAACCAATCTAGTCAATAACTACTCTTTTTCTTTTGCTAAAAGTGGGAAAAACATGGGTAAATTTCCCAATAGCTTGTTTCTGTAGTTACTAACTTGCAATGTGAAACTTACTGAAATATTGAAATTATTATCTTCATCATCTCGTCGTAAGTTTCATGCCACATGGTGGCACACAGGAACACTTTCACCGGGTCTAGTGGCCTGAATCTGGAAATCAATTTTGAGAAATGTCTTTACATTTCTGACAGTAATCCCACACCTACACATGCTTCTCTGAGCTTCCTTATCATGACCTCACACTACTAAACCTTCTGCACCACAGTACGGATAATCTTTTTGGACACACCTTTGTGTTTTGCATACTAATTGTTCACTGATCCATACACTTCTACAGATTATATATATACAGACACTACAGATTTTAACAGGTAGGCAGGTTTTAATCACATCACATTGTCTCTTTCTGTTGGCAGAAGGCCATAAATATTTTTCGTTCAACATTAATTATGGAGCTTCATAATTGCAGCCCTTGTCTACATACATTTTTTTAACT
>JAGRRF010005532.1:3492480-3510783 GCA_019097615.1 Morone chrysops
TACACAGAGCAGGAAGTAAACCGGAAATGAGTCAGTACGCTTACCGTAACACGTCACACGTTTATCTTAAAATTAAAGATAAAAGGTGTATGCAAAATAAAGAACATTAAGTAGATATTTTTAGTGTTCTTTTTTTTTAAAGATGAGAAAGGCCGATAACAGTTGACAAAGAACTCCATTCATAAAAACAAACTCAAGTTTCACCCATAAAGTGAGTAAGCTTAGTATTTTTTGAACACATGATGATCATCATGTTTTTGGGAGATATTATTTATATATACACACAAACACAAACACACACTTACTTCTTTTGCTTCTCATTCGTCTGGATGTCAAATCGAGCATTTAGAAGCAGTGACTGCTCCATAAATCCTCCTTCATACAGCCTCCTGATGAACAGGTCCTGTGTCCTCTGGATGCGATACAGACTGAGGTTCCAGAGGTGGACAGTGGCCAACACAAGACCGAGCCACCAGGACACTGCTGAACCTTTAGAAGAGGTAAATGTGTCTCAATATGTTTTATGCCAAAATAGGACGTTTGCCTAAATAACTTGCATCAAACTCTCCACAAATACTAATACTAATTCAGATGAATAAAAAAACATATTGTACAGCAAAATGTGAGCTATCTCTTAATGTATAGTATAGTGTCACACTGTAGCCCATTTTTTATTACCTGTCAGCATGCCAATGTCAGTTATCTTGGACATGTCCAGGAAGCACAGAGTGTGTGTAACATCCAGAACCAGATGTGGGAACACACTGCCGTTCAAGCTTTCGTTTCTTCCATCCACAACTACATTGCAGTAGCCTGTGAAGTTGATGCTTTCAGTCCCGTTCAGACTTGTTCTGTAGTCCTGATAGTAAACGATAACAGGGATGATGAGCAGAGCCATGACAGCCAGAGAGGCCAGGTACAAAGGCAGGATGAAGCATTGTCGCAGGGCGTGCATCTTGCAGGCGGCCACAGCAAACCAGTGGCAGAGTGCAGAGGAGACCAACTGGACCCCAATGATGATGGCTATAATTCTTGTCTCACGTCTCGGGATGGAGGTCACTATGTCCCAGTCCATTTTGGCCAGAGGGACATAGGCTCCGAGCAGGCTGGAGAGGATGTGTAGCATGTTTTGGCTCCTTCTCACATCTTTACACAACTCTTTGAGGAAGACAGAGCTGCTGTTTTCGCTAATGAGTCTCAAGTAGTTCTCCCACCAATTGAAAGACACCAAGAAAGCCCCACCAACAGCCAGACCCACCCAAATGCCCCTCTTGATTCCAGTAGGATCTTTCATAATGTATAAGGTGAGGAACAGGACGTAACCGAGCAAAATCAGGATAAAGACAGTGATGGAGTGACCACCTGTAGGAGCGCAGAGAAGACGGCTACACCGTTCAGTATTGTCACGTTGGTCACGATGTCCAAGTGTGGCATTGCTACGATTGTGAGAATCGCTGCACCCAGAGACACAATGAACTCAAAGAACAGAACCTGAAAAAGAGAAGTAGAACATTGGTAATACATATACATATACAATATAATAATTTTTTTTATCATCTTATGAGAGATTTCCTCTTTAAGCATCAGTTCAGCTTTCAGAGTATCAGGACCTTTGCTCTTAACACAGTGCTAGGGAGCTCGTAGGACATTGGGAGGTGTATTTACACTACTACCATAGGAGCTAGCATAGGAGAAGAACAACACATTCCAGTTTTCTACCAGTGACAACATTTTCCTAGAAGAGTTCCTGGTAAGTGTACTGAAAGTGAAGAGGCATTTTAGAATTTAGCCTTTAACTAAAAACATATTTTAAAGACAACATTTCAGGTAACTGTGCCTTATCTGACCAAGTCTGACTCTTGGTATTGGCCTGGCCCACCATATCAAATTAGGTTTAGCTTAATGGATTCAAAAACGTTTTCTGTGACAAATAGAAGATTTTTGAATTAGTGAAAATTGAGCAGCGGCAGTCACTGGTATATACATCCTTCAAGGTATCAATCAAATCAGGTTTCTCACCAACGCCATTGTCATTTTAGCCGGCATCTTTGAGGATTTATAACACGCCTTCCAGATGCTCTTTTGCAAGAGAAGCACACGACGCGATGAGAGAGCAGCCGATACACAGCAGAGAGACAGGTTTCTGCTCAGCTGGGAGGGTCTTGGTGCCTTCATTGGACAAGGTGATGAGGAGGAGGAACGAAGCCTGGACAGAAACATAAAAGAGATTACTTTGAAACTTTTTCCTCAATACCCCTTAATGATTTGAGATGAAATAACTGAGTTAACTTTTAAACCTTTAAAGCTTAGATTGGCAGTAATCTTGGGAATTGTGTCATCTGAAGTAATCAAAATAAATGTGTTAAAGAAGCTGTAGGGAAAGATATACCTGGATAAATACTGCTGACTAATCTTGTTTTTGTGTAAAAAACAAGATATTGATATATAACAAATGATATTTACTGTTTGTTAACCATACGCAATGTTATTAACTTTGATTCTTGCTAGCATACACACTAGCTTTGGGCAAGTGGCTGAGCCAAAGGAAACAAAGTTGTGAAAAACTTTAGATTTGACATAAAAATATAAATTTATAGTCTTAATTTTTTCTCTTTTTTGAAAAAAGTTAAAGTTAAAGTTTTTCACAACTTTGTTTCCTTTGGCTCAGCCACTTGCCCAAAGCTAGTGTGTAAGTGACCATGGTATAAGCACAATAATGGGCTTCGAGGTGTCCATAAATAAAGTTTTATAACTAGGTTCGGGAATAAAGACCACACCTTGAACTTGCATGCACAAAAAGTACTTAAGCACACCCATACCTCCATCCCTCAACCCTCATCCCTTTTTCCTCATCGCTCCTACAGTACATTATCTTGGTTCACCTTCATACATAATATGCAATAAACCATTGTTATTCCTTATCGTCATTAGCGTGGATGTTAGTGAATCAGAAATTCAGAGGCAACTGTTCTGACCTCCACATTGTGCATTTCCTGTTAATGGACATTTTGAAGAGCATTATCCCCTTTATAGTCCATGTAAGAAATGCACAGTATAGTTTAATGTTAATGTATATAGAAACAAACCTTGCTACATAGAGCCAATCCAAACAAAGTCACAGCAACTACACAGAGACTGAAAGCCTTCAGTAGTTTAATCAGTTTCCATGGTGTCTGTTCATCTTCAATGACGGGGATCTCTCGGCAGGTGTCCCACGGCCTCCTGGTTAAAGACATCAAAATGTCAAACTCTAATGGTGATGGAGAAAATTATATTGGTGGAACATAGAGAGAGAGAGATCTGCACGAAGACAGGAACGAGGTGGATAGGAAGGTTGTTAGATAGGTAGGATGTAGAGAGAAGTGGTGGCATGTTTCTAGGAAAATATATAATAGATTACATATTGGCAGGTATCATGAAAGGCAGGTGTGGATATATAAACTGATAACATACATTTAGGTAGAAAAACAGGTAGAAAATAAACACTAAATGTTTAGCTTTATACATATGTATCATGAATAAAAAAACTTTCCAATACAACAATATGACCTATAGCAGCTTACAGAATACATCACAGCATAAGGTAAAATGAGGACTTTGTTTTGTTTTTTAAATAAGTGTGTAAATGTATTATAGATGTCAACATAAATAAATTGAACATTATAAGCCTCACTAAAGTACTGGTCTGGACTGAATCAGGTAGAAATTAACAGGTGCTCATATATTTGTAAATCTTGTCAACAATTTTCTCAAAACCAGAAATTCTTCAGCTAAAAAACACATCTTCTTGAACTGATTTGCACACTTTAAAAGAAAGAACAACTGAATAATACATACAAATAATAATAATCTATTTTCTTGTTTTTCAAGAAAACTTTTCTTCCGATAAAGAAATCAATTTATAAAAATATCCCATCCCTGCATAATTTATAATAATAATAATCTTCCTTTGATTATTACCTAATAAATAAATGATTTATATCAGCTATATAAAATAATAGATTAATAGCGTCAATTGTTCAATTAAAAAATATTCCACTCACTTGGGCAAGCTCCTGTCTTCCTCCATGTTTCTGACTGATGTGAGCACTCTGATTGATTGTTGGTAAATTATTGTAAATAACGATGTATTCAGATTCCATCGTCATGACAGTCACAGTCTCATTCAGCCCATCATTAAATGGCAACACCCAGAACATGTGTGTTGCTGCAGGTGAACAACCAAACAGGGTCAAAGTGACTCACATTTTATACTTTCATTTCTTTTCTAAAAAGTAATTTATAATTTCATGTTTAAATTATTTTCATGCAAAAAAAAGTTTATTTTAAAGTCAAGTTTTGTGGATCAGATCAGAACTCTCTCGTTTCACCCTCCCCTAGCAAGCATGTAGGAGAAACCACGGTGGGCGTTGAAAACTTGAACTCCCTTATCTAGATCAAGTGTTTGATTTGTTTCTACTGTAGAATTGTGGTGATTAAATATCTAGATTTAAAAGGATAATAAAACATAACTATTCCTTTATTCAGGTGATAATAAACTAATTAAAACCTATATTATATTAAATTTCATTCTGCAAATAGATTCTCCTAAGTGTTAATCACTGGGCCTTTACATTTTATTTACAGATTACAAAACTGAGAACACTCTGGCCTCTAAGGTTAACAAGGAAATAAAAGTGTTCTTATGGCTTTTACGATGCTGATTAGTCATGTTCATCAGTGATTAACATTCCTCGCTGTATTACTCAGAGGCATCTTTCTGTTTTTCACCTTATTATTTTATTATGTAACATATTTCACACATTATACAACCGTCACATTGTATACAACAACATTACATGTGATGGTCTTTCCAAAAAATACAAACATAATAACAGTATCTCATCAGAGGCTATGGAGTAAGTTTTATTAAATCAGATTATGAAGAGAAGAGATATATTATTCATAATATATCTCCAGTGGAGCTTTAGCTGATGCAGGCCACAGAAACTCTAATGTTAATCCAGCCACTGCTGAATGCAGTAAAAAAAGAAGTGAATCCAAGAGTCTGCTAATAATCCATTAAACTCCTCAGACGTGTTCAGAAATTGAAACCTTTAAGGCTCACCTAAACAGAGTTTACTGATGGATGCCACCACCATGCTTACTTGCACGTTTATGAATTACATATTTTGTGTGCGTGTTAATCTGTTTTTATTAGATGGTGAGTTTCGCTGCACTACAGAAAAGTGGAGTGAAAATGGGAACACACCCAGATATGTACTTCTTCAAGTGCTAAATGTCATTTTAAAGATGCTTTGGATTGCGGACAGACCTGAACTTCAGGCTGTGATTTTGTCACACAGATACAATGTACAGCATTCAGTTCTGCTGAATCATGAAATGAAATCTTGATTTTGTGAAAACAATATTTGATAACTTTAATATCAATGTCAAAGTTAAGAACCTCCTAATTGTATAATGATAATATTAATAATAATAATAGCTTTTGTTTAAATGACATTTTCCCTACCTTGTCTGTGGTTCTCAGCCTACTACTCAATATCCTTAAAACAGGCCACAAATACACACTTTTAGATTTACTTATAGACAAACAGACACATTTAAAACCAACACTCGTCCCCTAATCGGAAGGTTGTTGGTTCGATCCTCGGCTCCTCCTGCCACATGTCAGAGTATCCTTGAGCAAGATACTGAACTCTGAATTATTCCTGATGCTGTGCATCAATGTATTAATGTGTATGAATGAGTTAGTTTCTTTTCGATGGACTTTGAATGTGTGTGAAAGGGTGAATGTGGCACATAGTGTAAAAGTGCTTTGAGTGGTCGGAAGACTAAAGCTACATAGTACAGGTCCATTTACCATTACCATTTACTGAAGTGACCCGCATGACAAATGTCAGTCTAAAGTCAATGAATTCTGATTGTTCACACTGACGTCACAACAGAAAGGATGTCTTGGATCTCAAAATTCATGCCATTGTACAAACAAAACGTGAAATTAGAAACATTCAAACATGAAATAACAAATATGATGATTCTTGACTTCTAGCAAGATTGATAAATTATTCATTGGCAAAATAATTTTTTGCTTTATACACAAAATTAAAGCTTTAAATACTCTCTCTCTGACACACATACTTCTTCAGGAAACTGTATTTGATTCAGTTGACAGCACCAAGCGCCCCGAGCTCTGCAATGTTGAAACAGATGTTCCAGTGTTTGTAATATGTGTGTGTATCGTGAAGTTCATTTATTCAGCTCCACTATATGCATACACACAGCTACCAGCCATAAAACATGCCTGGCCACCCCAATTTGGTGTCAGATTATGTCAAATTGAAGTTTCTAATTTAGATTTAGATATTGAAAAAAAAAGAATTTAGCAAAATGTTTTATTTCCAAAAAAAAAGATTTGGAAATAAAACAATTTAATGATGTATAATACCACCTTTAGATATTTATATCCAATACTTTAAGGTGTATGTGTGCCACAGTAATGTGATGTTTTTGAGTTAAAATGTCTTAATCTGGGAGCTTTTTCAAGCAAATATTGATAAACGTGATTGTTTGCTATTAAATCAGCATATATTTCTGCCACCACTTACAGTTTCCATGCCAACCCTTGAATATTTCTCTAGCTCCGCTGCTGAATAAATGTCATAAAATGAAAGCAAATGTATATAAAATGTCAAGTTGAATGCAGCAGGCAGTGTTCAAAATGTTGTAATCTTCCCTCTCACCCACATATATATTTACACATACATAGATTATACATACTCGTACTTTATTTATTTAGTAATGAGGCTGTTGTGAGCTCAGTTTCACCAAAAAAAAGCCCTCAGTGCTATAGACTTGGGGGTGTTTGTTGTATGGGTGTATTATTAATATAACTCCATTATATGGACAAAAAGCCACCTGTTTGCAAGAACTACTAACATTAACAACTATGAATCTGGACTTTTACGTCCAGTTCAAGTCTAAAGTCTCGAAGGTCGAGGTCCCGAAAACAAGAAAACACTTTTTCTTTTAATTTTTACCTGTGTGTTGAATCACCACCAGATGGCAGTGATCAGTTAACACTGTTCCACTCTGCTCTCTGTATGATTACAGGGAGCATGTGTGCAGGTGATTATTACAGTTTTTCTCGATTGTTTACACACATTTTCTGAAAGCATGCCTCATACTCTCAGAACACACAAATCAAAAAACACACACACAATGGGCAAAACTCCTCAATTCTCATGAAAAATGAAACTTTACATTCAGAACAATGTAATTTCTTCTCAAAATGGTATTTCGTTTTCAAATGACACACACAAACCATCATATGAATAGACATTTATAAAAACCAGTTGAACACTGATTTGCGCAATGTAAAACACTATGATGAATGGAAAACACTTCTTCTCCATTCATCATAATGACTTAGGCCTTTTTTTTGTTCAGTGTCACACTTACTACAGACAGTACATATATAAGTGTGTTGTGAAATATTGGAGAATATTGTTTTTATACTTGTATAAAATATAAGTTTTTAAGTTGCACATCTAGTGGTCTACATACAAAACACCAGAAGAATTTACTGTATACAGTTACAGTTAAAAAGAAAAAAAAACTATGCTGCATCCTCTCTTCTGTTTCGGTCTGGCCACAGTACCTCATCCACATCACGAGCAATGTTTTCCCTGGCCAAGCAGCGGGGGAAATATCGCCTAGCATGGCGAATCACCTGCTCTATCTAACCCTAACCTGTTTCCCCTTCATGCTAAAGCTCTGATTGCTAATTGTAAAACTGTGTGACAGGTGTTTGCCCATGTGATGAGTCAGTGTGCATAGTAGGGCAATTGATTTTAGAACTTTGAATGACAGTGTGTTCCTTGTGAAAACAAGATTTTTTCTTCATGAAAATTGTGTCAAATGCAGAGAATTGTGTGTAGTGTTTTGAAAAAAGTGTGTTTTAGAACTGCAATTTGAGTGTAAAGCAGGAATTGTGCTTGTAGTTTAGCAGAATTGGTTCAGGGGGTTGGTGCATGAGTTACATGTTGTGGTCATTGTGTCTCAAGTACCAGTATTTGTGTGTAAACAATTGAGAAGTATGGTGTCAGTGAATTTTGTGTGTTTTAGATGCACATGCATGCAATTTCCCATCGTAGAAATTGAACTGGATTGAATTCTTAGTGTTTGACAGAGTAGAACATCCAAACAATGTGGGCATGACAGTTCAAACAGAGCCCTATGATTTATGTAAATTTTATGAGTAATTCAAGAATCTTTCAGCTCTAACGGCAAGGTTGCTTCATAGTATTACACCTTTCAGACATACGTGGTCAGGAGTTAGAGTTAGGTGTAGGGAGTGTTTAGTGTTCCTTTTATTATGTATACACTGCTGCTTTATAATCACTGATTACATTGTTTGAAGTGATGTCCATAAACTGCCATGTACAGGCCAATGGATCTAATTTAGGGCAGCAGCAGTAAAAGTAAATGCAGCGTTATTAGAATAAACATTGACAGTATTACATAGGTTTAAGATGCTCAACCTATCTGTATTGCACTCCTCTTCAAACATGGATGCAGCCTGAGAGACACAATCAAGTGGGTTACAAACATATATACATACACCTATACACCCAGGTAATAATTTAGCTTTTTTTGAATTTGCGTTGAAAGGAATGTGAAAAACATGAAAACAAACAGTGTCCATCCACTTTGACTGCAAAGGTCTGAACACGGTCCACCCGTCAGGATGCTGAAGGAGCAGGTAGATCTTCCCAAAGTCTGCTGCTCCTGAATCCGAGCCCCATGCCTCATTTCCGATGACTGTAGGCTATAAAACAGGTAGGTAATACATGATTTAAACAATTTAGCCCTTTAAAATCCCCCAAAATACACATTATACCAAAAGTTTAGAAAGTCTAAAAGAGCTGCTGGCTGCTGCGTCGACATCTGCAGCCACAAATATTGACTAGAACAGCTTTAATTTGTCCAATTATGTTGTTTCCTTTTTTTTATCATCTTAAAAAACACATACACATTAAATGGTCACCTGTAAAAAAAACTAAACATCATAGCAGAAACACAATGGCGTGTTTTGAGAAAAGTTTCACACATTTGACGTTTTCAGTGACTTGAGATTGCTGGGAATTCATCACCTGTCAACAGTGTTGGGCAGGAAGGCATTACTAGTAATAATATTACAGTAATAATATTACTTTCCCCAGTAACTAGTAGTGTAACTAATTACTAACAAATTTCAGTAATAATATTACAGAAATAATTAGTTCATTTTTGTAATGTGGAAGAAACTAGCTTGGAAAATATTCCATTACTTTGATTTTAACAAAAGAAAAGTGGATTTGAATCTGAATTTTGGGTAGAAGGGAGACAATTATTAATGTTTTGGGGAGTAGCAGAAAAGTAATAACACTAGTAGGGAATAAGCCCAACACTGCCTATCAACCTCTGTAATTTCAACATGTAAGCTCATAAAATTTTGGCTATTTTTGATGTTTTTGATATATTTTCTCACCTTAAAAATAATTATATCAAACAAATGAATATGGCAACATCACTTGTATTTACTGTAAATGTATTGCTCACCTAGACAGACACACTGAACTCATATCAACCTTCGACTTAATTGAAGTAATGGGAAATGGAACAAGGTCAAACCCATTGTTCTTTGATTAGGGGTTTTTCTCACTGAATAAAATTCCCGACAACAAATAAAGAACTTCAAGGAAATCAGACACTGCATATTTACAGACCAACATGACTGAAGAGTAAAACACTTCCTTAAAGTCTTAAAGTGCAAACTGCTGTAGTAGTCGCAATTCAACCGAAACCAGTGATGTGCTTCACTGATTCTTACGGTCTCTGCAGACAGACATTCTCAGAACTGGAAAACCTCCTACCTCCTTCCTACCTGTAATTTATATTTATTGTCTTTGTGAGTAGCATTGACATATACAAAGAAGGACGATCTGGTGAATGACTGCAGAATGGGTCAGAAAGGCTCCATGTTAGCAAAGGGGACATGAGCCAAACTAAATAACAAAGGTAATATTTTGGTTTTCATTAGTGATTGAATTAGGTGCATTAAGTTACATTGTTGTTAATCTGCACACATCATGTTTATTTTTTTAATAATTCATCACCACATGAATGACAATGACAAATTGACACTAATGAATAAATTAAGTGTTATAACTAAGTTTGTGAACAAAGACCACACCTTGCACTCATTTGATTTCCTTTTAAAACTTACCTAAGCTCACCTTATCCGTTCACTCCCCCCTCGACTCAGTTTCCACATCCCTCCCCCTGAACCCTTTTTCCCCCGTCTCTTATCCAAATACAGGAACCACTGTATTCATTCCTCAACCCTTTATCCCTCGACCCTAACCCTTTATCCTTCATCCTTCACCCCTCATCCCTTCATCCCTCAAACCTTTCCCGATTCATTCACCTCTCCATCAGTTTACATTTATTCATTAAGTGCAATACACCTTTCTAAATTTCATACGTTTATTGTTGTGGTCTTTGTTAGTGAAAGGCAGGTAATGATGAATTCTGTCTGGCTGAACCACCTTGGCTAGCTTGTAACTTAATCAGATCATGCTGGCAGAGCTGGATCAGGTCCAGTGACACCTGGGACAAAGTGCTGGTGCTGTTAACAGAGCTGATGCTGGATCTAACAAAACAATCAAACCAGAGTGGAACACAGAAGCTCTAAGGAGTGTTACATTTCTGGGATCTGTTTTTCCCTAAAAAAGCTTTTCCTGGCAAGCATTTTATGTGTCTTAGCAGAAAAAACACAGAAGTAACTTTAGTGAAGACTCTGTCCTATGTAGGTGTGCTAGTGAGCAGCACGCACAATGCCAGTAAACCTGCATTTGACAAGCAGAAATTCCCACAAATCTCAAACAATATGACATGATTATGACGAATAAGCTTATACAGCAGTTTGCAGCTGCGGTTTGTGTGTCCCTCTGAACTGGAACTACCTGCTGAAAGATCACCAGGATGAGGCACACAATCGGCAGATCACAAAACAACAACTCCAAACAAATAAGAAATCAGCTGAATATCTAACTTAAACTCCGATGCTTTTTTTTCACATGTCTCTGGACGATAGTCAGATTTTACATAACCAACCAACCTATTTATGTGAAGACACACAGTATTATTATCATCACTATCGTGTTGCTGGGGTTTACATTCCCACAAATGCAAATTCAGAAAAAGCATTATTTCCTGGGTGTATTATAGTATGTATATATGTAATAATACATGTTTTATGTTATTCTACTACTAAATTTAATTATATTTTTGGATGCATGCAGCATGAACTGCAAACTTTCTTTCCCCCAAGTTTATGTTCATTGATATTCAATATTAATACAGATGTAACAATACACAAAGAAAAAGACATACAAGGGTGGCACCAACCACCAACCCTAGTGTCTCATGTAACAAGGTGATATTACTGAAATGAGTGGTGCTTTTGTGTGCAACTGCCAAGTCACCTAAAAATTTTCATATCTAAAGATGCATTTAAAAACTTTATCAGAAAAAGCTTTATTGGGAAACAAGAACATAACACAAAACATAGACCTCATCAACAACTCAACTCCAAAAGTAATACAACACAGCATAGACAGTAGCACAGTACTTTACTTTAGATAGAGTCACTTTTTTTATCCTTTATTCAAAAATAAATGTAAATAAAAATTATTACTTAGTATTTGGCAATACTTGTTGGCCAATGTGATTCTTAGTTTTTTTTAGATTTAGTGAGTTTTTAGAGGTTGTGTTGTTCTGTCCCAGAGTTTTTTTTCAAAGCAAGATTTTTTATAAATAAATTGCACTGAACTTAATAACTTAAAACATAACATAAATAATACACATAATAAAGATTTGTTTTGTTCAGATAAAACGTACAGTAGATATTTCAAAGTGCTAAAAAGTGTTGGTTGTGGACAGTCTGTGTTTACACCATAGTCCCTCCATTATTGCTTCTGTGGTACAATGTTGTGGAAAGGTTTAAATCATCATCACTGTCCTCAGGGTCAGACTCAACCTGGTAGGTGGAAGTGGTGCTGGCTTGAGACGGAGAGCGGATCTGGGAGGAGAGAGGGAACATCAGTGCACATAAATCCCACCACACCTTGAACACTTCTGGCAGGTGACCATAACCAAACGTCGTGAACCAAACGTCTAACCACAGTAGCAGGACGGCGCGGTTAATGCCAGTCTCTGCTTGTTTCAGTAATTAAAGAAAAGTATTTGCAGAGCAATTTAATGTTATGTGCGTCTTAGCATGAGTAATTAGAGTAAGGTTGGTCCTACTCTTGTTGTTCTTTATGAAAATTGCTCATGTCTCACCTACGACATGATTATGAATGTCAAAACACAGCAAGGTTCTCTTTAAAGAACAAGTTCACTACTTTTCAACCCAAACTACTCTTTGCTAAAACAGGCAGGAGCCCTATAGAATGATGGTTACACAGCATAGACTTTATTAAGTGCTCCTGCCTTCTTTTAAAGACATGTCTTGTCTCACACAGTAAGACTTTTTGAAAAGTCAATTTTTATTAGTCTGGAGGCCAAAGTGATCACTCCATTGGTCTGTGCTTGCTGCCGAATGGTGGGTTTATCTGCTAAGATTACTACTGGTGACATTGCACTGTGCGTTGCTATGATTGTAAGGCCTAAGTTGAAAAACTGTTGATCTATCCATTACTGCTATGGTTTGTTTTACACAGAATCTCTTCATTAAAACACAAAGTTTTGTGCCATTTAGCACTATAAATAACAATAAACAAATAATAATTATTATCAGTAGTTCTAGTATCATTGCAAGTTGTTACGACAGTAATTGTAGAATAGTAGCAGTAGTAAAAGAAGCAACAACACTACACTACAACACTAGTAGCAAATACAGTAGCAGTAATAGTAACAACAGTAATAGTGGTGAATACCTTTTTGTGTGAAGTGACGTATAATTCTTCTTTTTCAGGTTTCTGGTTTTTCGGCTCTGTTTCCAGAAAAGCTACATAATGTATCAAAGTGTAGATTCTAGATGAACATGAAATAACAAGGAAGTTAGTTTTATAAAAAGGATAACGAATACATTAACATAATTAAAAGCCCATTTCTGTTGAGTCATTTGATGTTAAGTGGTCACCTGTGGTACAGCATCGCAACAAACTGGATCAAAACTGATATAGCAAATCCCAGAATGAACATGAAGCCAATGGGATCAATTTGTACATCTTCTCCGGTGTACTCGAGTTGGAGGTTGACCTTTGGGAGCTTGATGGAGATGGAGGCCTCGAAAAGCTGGAGGGTAAATGTCCCCACCAGCCACAGGGCATTCATGATGAAGAAAGCGAAGTTTATCTGTGTGTTATTAAAAAATATCTGATTAATTTAAAATGAACTGCGCAGTGGTTCCCTGCTAACAATGAACAATAATTCAGCTCCCTACACCTACTGTACCTTGTTTCTCAGGTCTGTAAGGTCACTGGCAATCTTTTTCTGTTTTTCTTTGTCATCTGGCAGAGGTTGTAGATACTTGTCCTGAAGTTCTCTCCAGAAGTCCCCCTCCTCCTGCAGGGAAACCATTTCTATTAATTATTCTGTAAATGTACTTCACATTGAAGTCATTATGTATACTTTTAGTGGTGTATTCCAAAATTCACCATCACTCTGTTCACTCAGTAAACCCCACAGATAATACAATATTTGTGAAGTGTACAACAAGTGTTCTATTTGTAATGATCATAAATGAGGGTTAGTATTTATTGTTAGTAGTAAGGCATGTTGTGAAGCAGGAAATGGTAAAAAATAAATGCCCCAATGTCATGTTAAGATCACGGAATACACTCTGCTAACCTGATAAAACAAGACATACACACCTTGTCAAGTGAGTCCTCCTGCAGTTTCATGTCAGTGCACGCATTTTGTAGTTGTGTGATCCAACCTGGAGAAAGAAGCAAGACAGGAGGCTATTGGATAATGTCACATTTGCAAGTACGCTGGAATTATTCTTGCAAAATGATTGGACTTACATTGGGCAGGAGAGTTGAAAACAGGCTGCACTTGACTGAAACACAATCAGAAAAATGATTAGTATCATCAAACACTTTGAAATACTGAAATTCAATTGATGATCAGAACTTACTTCTGTTCTTCCTCTTGGATCCTTATGTCCTCCACAATAGTGTTTTGGGGCTGGGGTTCAGACTGTTGGATCGGGTTTTCCTGGCTGACAATGACCTGCTCTTCTCCAGATCTCTGGCTGGATTTCTTGCAACATTTGAGGCATGAAAACAGCCGGCAGAAGGTGCTTTTGGCTGCAAGGGTAAAGAAGGCTTCAGTTTAGTCTGCGCTGGTCTAGTGTTGTACTGCGGGTGACATGACAATAAAAGCATTTCAGCCTGATATCTACCTTTTTGGGCTGTTTTTTGCATTACGTTGGCTTCAGGCTTGGAAGCTCCGGCAGCAGGTTTCGACTCTCGAGTGCCCCAGGACGCGTTGTTCATGTTGACCATGGAGTAGATGGTGAGAAGGAGGTAGGCGCTGGGGATGCAGAGGATGTAGAGAAAGCCGTGGAACACCAGCTGGATTTCCTGAGGATGCATTATTGCAGTGATGGTGTAAATCATGGCCATAGAGAGGACAAAAATGCTGCTGGGCGTCAGGATGGTTCTGTCCTTCACCATTGAGCCTGAAAAAAGACATAAACATGGAGAGTTTTAGCATTAAAGCAGCTTTGAGCAGCTCTTCTAAAAAGAGTTTACCAAGAGCAAATTAAGTAACACACGTGTCTGAATAAGGTAATACCTGTTTGAATATAACTTACCAATAATGGACATCGACACTACCAACATGAGGAATGCATATATGACACTCAAGATTGCTGCAATTGTGATCTGAGTATCTGCCTTGAGTTTGAAGCAAAGACCCAGGTAGATGACAGGAGGTATCACAGCCAGGACCAGGGCAGCACTGCCATGCATGTTTAAGATGAAGGACAAACTACCTGGAGATCAAAACAGAGGAGGCACATACACAGGACTGAGTGTTACAACATTGGTAGAACAATCATAAGTCCAGTTGATCTCAAAACATTGTATATGAGATTATACCCTGAAACACAAAACACTAACCTGCAATCAAAAGGCAGATGGTGGCGGGGGCCAGGATGGCTGATGTGATGGCAAACAACTGGTACAACATGAAGAGTTTTGACATTGAATTGTTTCTCTTGGAAATAATGTTGGTAGAGCCCAGCAGATCTATCACGTTGGCCATTGTGGACGGTCCCCATCGCCGACGCTGAAGATGGCAAATAATCTTTATTATGACTGATATGGCTTTATGACTTGTAAGTAATAAGATCCACATTCAAATATGGTTCTGAAATGCAGATTCTGAATATTCCAAGCAACAGCAGCTTGTCAAATCTTTGTGGGTATGTCAAGGCCATCATAATATTAGTGGAAAAGGTCTGATCTACTGCAGCACTCACCTGGTTGTAGAGTTCTTTGAAGTCCTCTGGGGCATTGGTGTGAGCATCAGACGCTGCGTTGTATTCCACTCTCCATCCCTGCTTCAACAGCAGAGTGCACAGCCAGCGGTCCTCACCTGCAGGGAACAGAAAATTTATGTATATGTGAGAGGAGGAGGACGGAGGGACCGATTGTGAGCGCTATCACCAAGACTTAATGTTGCTGTTACCTTGGTCGTACTGGATGTAGTGGCTCGCCTCCATGGACTTGGTGGAGTATCTCTTCATGACATTGTCGTCCATCAGCGCCTCTGCTCTGAACAGACTGAAGCAGCCGGGGCTGCACAGCACGCAGCCGATCACGTGCTCTGCCGTCTTCTGCAGCCAGTGACTGATAGCGTACTCAAACTTCTGGAACCACACTGCAGGACCTGTAGAGCAAACACACAGGTATTGTAAACCTCAACACAAATGTCTGCCCAGTGCTGTCAATGGTGGATCTTAGAGTGATCAGTTCATATGATTGGACAGTTGTTTAATGTTGCATTTTGTTTGTTTTTTCCATTTACTCAATTTGACAATGTGCCAACCTGATCCAGTGGGATGAATCCTGCCACATGCTGCACCAACACGTGGGTACATTCTCAGACGATCAATGAGCAGCATCACAGCAGCTGGCTGGAAGTCTGTGTCCCCATCTAAAGCCAGGAGGTATGTGTTGTGCTTCTCTCTCTGGCAAAACAGAGACAGTTTAATTTGTTTTACATTTAGGTTTTATTTCAAAATACTGTGGATATGGGTTTAGGCGTTTCTCTTATGTCACCTGCAGGTCTGCTTTCAGCTCTATCTCGTCATCTCCATTCTGCCAGCGTGCATAGTATTTGGTCATGAGTTTCCAGCCCAGAAGATAGTAAAGATACATGACCTGGGGAATAAGAAATAACAAAATTGATATTTCTCAGGATTCAAGTGTTCAAACATTGTTGAGTTTAAAATAGACAAATGAAAAGTCTTAGAACATTATGAAAACCCCACATTCTAAATATAAAGTCAACTGTGACACATGTAATTGTATCTTCTGGGGTCTAAAAGTAATTATTTTCCTACCTGAGACCATCTCTTCTTGTGCCGAATGAGTTCTTTGTCCTTGAAGTGAACCACAATATTGTTCCCATGAGGCATGGTGACCTCTAGTCGACCTCCGTACGGTGTGTTTATGACCTTCTGATCAGGGATCTGCTGCTGCTTCTTAAAGAACTTCTCATCAATGTTTGTGAAGATGCTGATGACATAAAATGAGAGAATCCTTTGATAGTAGCTTGTACTTCCTGAAGGTGATGTGCCAAATGCTACTGTCAGGTCAGAACTGGACACTTAACACTAAAATGCCCTATAACTACAAACAAACATGATTCTTACCCATAAACTTCTGTTAGGATTTCCACAAGGTTCTTTGCAAAATTGTTGAGGTGGCGCCTCTGACTGCCCTCGACATGTTTGAACGCATCATCAAAGTAGATATGGGCTTCGAAGGTGAAATCATTGAACTTTGGGTCTTTCTTCGGTCTGTACTTGTCCAGTCTGCAGTGTTCAGAGAAACACAAAGAGGAACTGTGATAAAGTGCATTTTGGGGATAGCGTACTGCTAAACTGGACACAAACTGTTGGAAAATAAAATCATGTGACAGCAACAAAGTTAACTGACCAGTTGGTTGATGATAATTCCCTTTACACACTGTTTTTGCACTCAAATTAAGCAAATATTTCTACTACTGGTTTTAACTGAATTGAAAGGCTTAAATTATCTTGGCTGTTTAAGCAAGAATCTGATTCATGCTATATGTAGCTGTCTCTATGTTCACAGATAAATTAGAGGAATGGGTTTGTGTAACTCACCTAAATATTGAGATAATGATGTTCAACATCTCATCGTAGGTCTCGTGCCACATGGTTGCGCACAGGTACACCATCGCTGTTTCAAATGTCCTAAATCTTGACATGACAAGATTTTGCAAATGGGAGTAACATCTTTTAAACAGTTTGCAGAAGAAACAGTGTTGACAGCCTAAATTAACCAGCCTAAAAAGTCAAAAATTGAAGAATCAACAATCTTGCTTTAGATGATTCTTTAGGATGAAAATGGAGGAAGATTCCTACACATACACTTACTTCTTCATTTTGTCTTTGGTCTGGATTTCGAATCTGGTGTTGAGGAGCAGCGACTGCTCAATAAAGGCTCCTTCATAAAGCCTCCTGATGAACAGGTCTTGGGTCCTTTGGATACGGTACATGTTGAGGTACCACAAATGGAGGGTTGCCAACACAAGGCCGAGCCACCAGGACACTGCTGAACCTGATGGACAATTAACAAACCAACTTTAGATACTGCAAAGTACCTAAATCTCTACTTTATGATGAGGTTTTCAGTGTATCCAGAAAAATGCAAAGTTAACTGGTAACTCTAGTTATACTAATTACATGGTAGTAGTTTTTGGTCATTTCCATGAGATCTTTCTTTAAAGAAATGGCTCCTGCACAGACCTGGGTACCGTGACTGGCAGGTATATAGAACAGTGTGTGGTGGCCCTGAGAACATATACTCTATAACTATCATAACTATGTGTTTTAGTCTGGTGACTTTATTTTGAAAAAACACATACCTATGGTTAATAATGTTCTATCTATGTATGGTATATATAACTTAAATAGCATTGTAACCTATTTTATTACCTGTCAGCATGCCAATGTCAGTTATCTTGGACATGTCCAGGAAGCACAGAGTG
>JAGRRF010005532.1:3511344-3527705 GCA_019097615.1 Morone chrysops
CGAGGAACAGGACGTAACCAAGCATAATCAGGATAAAGGCAGTGATGGATGGCGCCAGGAAGCGGTTCCTTTCTTTGGCAGTGCACTGAGTGACCACCTGTAGGAGCGCAGAGAAGACGGCTACACCGTTCAGTATTGTCACGTTGGTCACGATGTCCAAGTGTGGCATTGCTACGATTGTGAGAATCGCTGCACCCAGAGACACAATGAACTCAAAGAACAGAACCTGAAAAAGAAGCAGAAGGAAATTCAACAACACAGTAAAAAAAAGAGTTTCTAGCTCTGTTTTTGGCATCAGGTAAAGATAGGATAAAATGACTAAATGTTGATTCTTATCTTACCAGGGCAAAAGTTGTTTTTCTTGGTAGCTTTGATGTTTTGTAACACGCCTTCCAGATGCTCTTGAGGAGTAGAAGCATGCTGGAAGCGATAAGAGAGCAGCTGATACAGAGCAGAGCGACAGGTTTCTGGCCATCGGGGAGAGTCTTTGTGCCTTCGCTGGACAAGGTGATGAGGAGGAGGAAAGAAGTCTGGAGTATAAAGATCATTATAATGTAATCAGTTAGTTGATACTGTAATATGAGGGCAATGTAGAACCAACTTTATTCAATAGACAATGACTGGGTGTCTAACTTCTTCTGAGTTGACTTATTACACCACAATAATATATTTATATACTCTGAAATACAACAGTTATGAACCAAAATGTATTTGGTTGTAGTCACATTCATAGTATAGTAAGTATAACAATATCAAACCTTGCTACATAGTGCCAGTCCAAACACAATCACAGCGACGATATACAGTGAGATGAACCTTAGGAGTTTGATCATTTTCCATGGCGTCTGTTCATCTTCAATGACCGGGACCTCTTGGCATGTATCCCACGGCCTCCTGAATAAAGACACCAAAACGTCAAAGTCTGAAGTAAGAAGGTAGGTAAAAAACTAGCGAGGTAGGAAGTAAAACTATAAGAAATATACAGTGAAATATAGATAGATAGATAGATGCTGGGGACCAGTTGTTATAAACATTAAGTAAATTAATATAAGGTATTTTTTAATAGTCCATTGATATATCCATCTATGATCACTCCACCTGTGAAGCATCCATAACTGCATGCTGGTAAAGAGATGAAAATATGATACAGAATGGTTGTAATTATATAATATATATGTCTTAACTGAAAAAGTTGAAATAATAATTAATAACTGTTAAAAAAATACTTTTCATTTAATCTTTTTACAACAACATTATAATATATTATAAATAATTTTTTGTTTGCTTGGTAAATAGGAAAATTTACATTTTCTGCTTAAATGAATGTGTAACTAATTTACCTTGTTTAATTCATGTGAAAATGTAAATAACTGCAGCTATAGAAATATGTCAAATTACAAAATAAATATAGAAAATAAAGGACCTACCAATATTTTATTACTTTAATATTATTTCTAATTAAATAAACAGTTTTTGTTGATACCAGGAAAAATATTTTATATTGCTGAAACATAAAAATATGTGTACTTACTTGGGCATATTCCTCTCTTCCTCCATGGTTATTGCATATGAGAGGCTGCTACCTGTGTGTGGACTATTTAACAGTGAAGCCATGCCCTCAGTGGACACTCCTACAGGTGAGCAGATCAAGTGAACGGAAGTCAGTAAAAACATCCTGTACCAGAATGTGATTCAATTTAGATTCCTGGTACACAGCCGGATCATTTAAATGAGTAATTATTAATTACACCAACACAAGTGATTAGTACTGGACTGTACTAAATATAAGCCTGACAGCCTGTATTCTGCGTCAGTAGCTGTCCAGTCATTATTATGTTAAGACACCAAAACCAGAAATTATATATATATATTTTGAAATATAATATAGTTGTGATAGTAATTCTTATCTACTGTGGAAATTTGGCCAGGCAGTAGCACCAGAGTTAGCCACAAGTGTGCCCTTTCAGTAGAGCTAGATAAAGAGTCAGGGCACCAGAATCACCCCTTGGGGAGTAGGAATAGCCATAATAAAACTCATGAATATCTGGTTCATTTAGTTGTCTGTATCACAGTTGTCTGTATCATTGTGGCAGATGAAAACATCAGATCCGACCCTTAAAATGGAATAATGTCTTCTTGCAACCATAGTGATTTAACCTTTTCAAACCGTTTCATTTAAATAATGGAAACTTATCCTGTGATTAATTTAGGAAATTCAATATTAATTTTGTAGCAGCATGTTATTTCTTCTTTCTTATCTTTTTAATCACCTCTTTTGGTGATTAGTCTCTGCTAGAATCTCACTGGTGAAGCTAAGTGTTAATCCGGTCTAATATAACAGGTTCTGATATGATCAAACTACAAAGAATCTTATGTAACGTCATTATGAGATTTATGAAGAGGACTTAATCTTTCATCTGAATTGAGATGGTGCAACAGGCAGCAGGTCGTAACACTGAATGTGAAGTTATTTTATGCTGGTATTGTTTCACTCAAATAAATTCATGTTTGCCAGGATTTGCCAGGCGCAACACAGTTAAGTAGCATGTTTTTGCTGTGGTTTTCTGTCTAACTTCCGTGGCTTTAATCCAAAACTTGTGGGCACATCCTGCTACTGGCTTATGACTCAAAAGAAAAAATCCAATCAAAATGTCTTCATTAACTCTCTTATTATAGATTTGAACACATAATAATAACAAGATTCAATGGTCTTATATCATTCAATGTATCCTTGCATTATTATTTTTATATTCAACACCTGTTTTAGACAGAACAATAAAAATCAAAAATCTAATTAATTTATTGTAAATAAAACAACTTTGAAATATGAACCTGGACCTCGCGCTGAGTATAGTTTAATACTGCTACAACTCCACAAATTAATGTAAACTAATGGCTCATTTAAGCCAATTTTAACATTCCTCAGGTGATTTGGCATCTGTTCTGGTTGTTCTCACATCACTCCTCTTGCTCTGGCAGCGCTCCAGTCTCTTCCATAGGTCTGACTATAGGGTGGTGCCTCACCCTCTCCCTGTCTGATTCAACATAAACAGTTTGAGTTGTGTCAGAAAATGTCAGCTTTCTCAAACATTTATGAAAATAAGAAGTAGATCCTCTTAAATGTTACGCACTGGAGCTTTAAGTGATTAAACTTTCCCACAGAAGGCCACAGACTGTGCCAATCTGCAATCCATCATAAACAAAGGCACAACAATGAAGCCCTGTAGAATTATTCAACTGCTGCTGTTGCTGTATCAGATGTCCTTCTCTTCAAAACAACAAATTGCTCCCTATCACGACACGTAGCTGTAGTTTATCCTACCCTGATAGGCATCAGCTAATCAATACATTAATCACTGAATGTGATAAGTTCTTCATGGATTGTCAGTGGCTCCATCCCCACCCACCGTATGGAAAAATTCTGGTGGTTGTTCAAACAATTCTCCTGAAGTACTGAGAGTTACAGACTTGTGATGAATCATATCCATTGGAAAAGTGCTTCATGTATTGAAACACCCACAAACACATAGAATGAAATAATAAGTATTTTGTGAACAGTAAAGCGCAAAATAAAAACATGAACAGAGGAAATGATATCTTGTCAGGAGGTTGCAGGGAGGAAACACTGGAGGCAGAATTAAAAAAAGATTAAACTACGGATCAGAAAAGGATTTACCAAATAAAACTGAGCCAGATACCTCAACAAAGTAATAAACCAGGTAGGTACACAAAAGAAACACAGTTATAAAAAGGGAAATGATTAAAATGTATAAACAGAAAAAATGGTTAAAACTGACAAATAGTAGTAGTAGTAGTAGTAGTAATAATAATAATAATAATAATAATAATAATAATAATAATAATAATAATAATAATAATAATAAAATATTATATGAATATACAGATAAACAGAACAGTTCAAGTCATTTTACATTTCTTTATGGATTTTCAGTGACTCCATCTGGCCACGCCAACTTGGAGCCACTCAGCCACGACTTCCAACAGAAAACTTGGCTGTCGAAAAACGAAACGAAAAAACAAAAAAAGTACCGGAATATTTTAAAGGGAGATGGATGTGATATCAGAACCAAAACAAAAACTGGATAGCGACAAGGAAGGAAGAAAACGGGAGGTCAAGTTTATTTATATCATACTTTTCTCAAACGTACTCTTACAGTAAATGACAAAAGGAAACAGACATTTAAAAGAAAAAGGCGACGAAGAAGAAATACTTTATTGATTCCCTACAAGGAAATAGTTTTTTTCTTACACACACACACACACACGGGAGAGATGGTGGAGTGATAGGGCTGCCAGGGCACCTCAGCAGTACACAGAAGGTGAAACTGGCACCTCTCCAGCTACCGGTCCACACTCCATATTTTGTAGTCTGTGGGACTTGAACCGGCGATCCTCCGGTTCCCAAGCCAAGTCCCTTTCCCCTCGTCATCATTAAGTTATGAGATCATAAAGAAATTAATTTCCTTCCTCATATTTTGTCTTGGTCGTAGCTGTTGTCCACATTCTCCGAAGTCTACTTCACTACCTTTCTTTCTTTCTTCTCTTTCCACTCAATTCCAATGCAAATATTATTACTCACAAGAAAACTCTGCTCCACACCCACATATGTTCTTGAGACTTAATTATCATTTGCAGCTGGGTTGCAGATTGACAGGTACATCATGGTGTGAATAACACACATGACCTTTCCTCTTTTGTCCCAGAGGAAACAAACTAGAGACAACTGGTCCCCAACAAAGGACCAAAACGTGGTGTGTGTAATGTCCCCATGAAGCTTCTTTTATTCAACGTGTGTGAAAGCAGACTCGGGTCGATGGAGCAGGTCCAATTCTTTTTTTTATGGAGAATACTTGATTGTCTTCATTACTGTCCTTTTATCTGTTTTATATTGTGGGTTTCATGGTAATAGATGGGATATCAATATGCTGTTTGTATTATTGGATAGAACCTGTAAACTATATCTAGTTTAAGCAACAGTATTCCCTCCATTAAGATGCCATTGAGCGAGGCGTGTAATTGAAACATCTGCTGCAGCGGAGGACTGCGGTTTGTGTGTCCCACGTGTTACAGCTTTACTCAGAGACAGGTGGAGAAGTGCATTTAATTTCTTAATTTAAAGTTATTCCGCAAGAACAGACGGCACGTGCTTTTAATCACTGCACTTACAGTACATGAAACCAGATGATTTACACTTGGCAACCTGGTTTGTTAAAAGTTAATCAGGGTAAGAGACAAAGATAAATCAGATGTATATTAAGGAAGTACATTTATTATGATGGTAATTGTGAATTAGGGTTACTTTATTTTCCCTATGTTATAATATATATATAATTTAATATGTAAGCTTGTTTTATGAGGTTGAGGGAGGAAATATTGTACTAGAGAATTTCATGTTTTTTCTCTGAAGCTCGGTATATACATTTAACTTTAGAGATATGTCATTAAGAAAATTCATTATAGTCCAATTAAATATTAAAGTGATTACATCAATCAAACTGAATATTAAACTACTGAATACTACTTATGTTTAAATAGTTTTATTGTGAAACCTGAGCAGATGACAATAAATGCAGCTGGTATCATTCTCCCGGTATCCCACCCTGTTTTCCTGGTAGAGACACAGATGCAGGGGCATTATGGTTGGGGTGGCATAACAAGAAACTTAGTATATAATTCTAATAACAGACATTGTTTCAGGCCTTCTAAAGCATGTCACAGCAAGTAAAACAAGTTATAGCAACTGCTGCAGCAGATGTTGAGATTATCGCGTGGAGGCACACTGACAAAACATGTTGCTGTAATGCATGAAGTTCCAGGTATGAAGTAAATATGTGTGAAAACTATCAGGAACAATTGGTTTTATATCTTTATTTTCTAGACACATCGCAGTAAGTTACATAATCAGTTACAATAATGTTATTGTGTGGGAATGGAAAGACTCAGTGAGAGTCACTGTGACACTTAATTATTGCTCTGTACCATTTGATTAATGTTAGCCTTGCAAATTCTTATTGCTCAAGGTGACTGCAAATGGTAGATGGCCCCAAAGAACTGGAGGCTTATGGGAAATGTGGTTTCAATAAAACAAAAACTGAAGTTTTGGTGAAACTAACTCAGTAATGATTCACTTACTTAAATCCAAATAATCAAAGTACAACTCCTTCACTGCAGAAACATTGTAGTTCTGCATGGAAAATGCTGTTGCATGACTGTTGCATGACTATGACATACAATGACCTTTGACTTCAAGTTGCATTTCAAGTTTTGCCTCATACTTGAGTGCTTTCGATTTCTCACTGTACCATATGTAAATCCATTGGAAACCACACCTTTGTTATATAAGAGGGGGAAACGACAACAAAAACTCTATTGTGTCACCGGTTGCTTGGTAGGATGAGGAGGAGGTGAGCGCCGCTGCGATGTGCAAACAGGGAGGAGAACAGATTTAAAGTATGACAGTAAGGATGTGATTGGCTGAAGGAAAATGAGGCTGAAACTGGTTGGTTAACTGAAGAGTAACCACCCGTAGTCGAGTAGAGAAAGAAAAAAAGAGAATTGTGAATGAATGAAAGCAAGGTCTTTCTGATTGAACTCCCTCTGAGCTTCATATAAAAATGTAATTTTCAGGTATAATATCTCTCTATCCTGTGACATTCACACAGTCACTACATCTTATGACAACATGGTGTGTGAAATGTCCAATGTAAGCTTGTTTTATTAGGTTGATGGAGGAAATATTGTATTAGAGAATGTGATGTTTTTTCTCTGAAGCTCGGTATATACATTTAACTTTAGAGATATGTCATTAAGAAAATGCATTATAGTCCAATTAAATATTACACGTTCACTATGTAGTCTGTTAGCATGCCAGGGTGTGCTAATTAGCAGTCATGTAAGTACAGCTGGGGCTGATGGGTCATTAGTTTTGCATATTTCCATTTCGACCTTACACTGTCAGCATGGCTAACATCATTCGGATAGGCCTGCCCACAGAAATGGACGGGCCCCTGAAAGAAGGTCTTTTTACAGTTAGGGTTAGGGTTAGGGCTCATGCAAGTTTAATCTGGCAACTTGATTTGATTTACCAGCTGTTATAAAACTTCTTCCACTGTACCTTGTGTTTCTGTAAGCATTATTTGGACTTGTGTGTCTTTGTTGTTCTGAACACATGTAGAGAAACTCCTCATGCTACTCATGCTGATGGTAGTGAGCCAGCGGCTTTGTGTGCCTCAAAAGGTATTCTAATTATTTGACAATGATAATCAGCCTCACACTGAAACCTTTTGCTGTTAACATATGAAACCCATGTTACTCCAGGCCACAACTTCCTTAATAATTATTAGGACTTTACTCTTCTTTTCTTTTCAGGCCACTTTTTAATTTCCTGATGAGCAGCCATCAGTATTTGAATGTATAGAAATAGAAGACCATTTACATTTCAGAAAGAAGAACTGTTTTCTACAATTACTTTACAGTTTTAGTAACTAGTTACTTTAGTTGACAGTTTTAGTTGCTAGTTACTTCATGAATGAATATTATTTGCGTAGAAATCTCACAAAGAGCTTATAAAATATGCTGCTCTGTTATAAAATGAATGCCCCAACAGTATGTACAAGTAAAGATGAAACAGTCGATTGGTAGAAAATGAATTGGAAACTATTTATGTAAATAAAATTCATCTAACTTGCTGCGTATGACTCCTGGAATTGAGGACATATTCAAACACTCCTTTTTATATCAGTATAAAATGAAATATTTAGAAGGAAATAAAACAGCTTTAAGCAGCTGATTATATGTAGTATGTTGTGAGAGCCACTGGGCAGAGTGACTCATATACCACCAGGAAACACATTCACAGAAACCTTTTAGTTTCATCTGGTTTCCAGTACCCAGAGTGCCACATTTTTAGCTACACAACAACACATTTCTTTTTCACTCTGAAGCTTTTGTCATCTTTCTAAGAAGGCAGGCAGAGGTTGGAGTGACTAATTACAGTGTGTGAGATCAACCACATTAAAGGAAGTCAGCATAACAACTGTAGGGGAATTCAGTAAGATGTCAGGATGTAACAAGCAGGACCAGGATGGCCCCCAGTGCTTTACACCCAACTCTTCATCAGTCCTAAAAATACTTGAAAACCTTGTTTGGTCCAAAAACATCCTCAGGGGTTTTCAACTACAGCACCTGAGCCCATTCTGAAAATCTTTTCTTGATTTATATTTTCAGATCAAGTCAATTTTATTTTTATAGCACAAAATGATACATTTGTCTCTTATGACTTTACAATCTTTGCAGTATAGAGGACACCCTTTATTCTAGACCCGGTTTGATAAGAAACCTGACTGGATTAGTAGCAGAGCAACAGCTTTCATGCATATAACTACAGCATGGGTGTGACACTCTGCATGATAGCCATCAGGTTAAATGAACCTGAACTCAACTGTTGAGGCCCTTAAAAAATATCTAACACAAACTGACAGACCTCTTGCTCCCTCTTGTGGTCAGGTCTGTTAATAGCAGATAAAAATCACAGTTTGTTTCATCCGTGTTAAATTAAAAACGGGCCATTCAACCATTTACAAACTTACCTCTTATTAAATTTTTAAGTACAAATCTTTCTTTATCTTAGTGTTAAAGGTTAAAACAACTTCTCCTTTCGTAAAGATTTTAATGATTTGAGAGTAAACATCATGCCGTTTCGAGCACATCTGTAGAAGCCACAACATTTACTTTTTATTTTGTGGAATGTAAAAATATTAACATTCAATATCTCCAAAGGAAACGGACATTAAACACGTACAGCATCACAGAGCAGGTCACTGTAGGGAGGAAAACTGAGCCAGACTATTGCTTTCTCTGCTCTTTCAATGACCCAACTCTGAAGTGAAGTTTTAAGGACCAGCCACTTGCAAAAGTGACAAAAACTCTGGTGTTACCATTTGGCTAGAAAATGACTTTTGGAAGGGACTGGCTGTCAGTTTAAGCTGCAATAAAACTGTAGCTGATTGATCCATGTAGTGAAAGTGGTGAGTGAACTTTGGGACCGGTGGACAGAAAGATTTCCCCTTCCTGTTGGTGATGGAGGCTCTCGGTGAACAACGCAAAGAAAAAAACTTTACCACCAGGTTGTTTCTTTCCAGCTCTCAGTCTCTCCCGCTGAACAGTTTTTACGAAGCCAAAGAAACATCGACACTAATCAAGGATGTGACATTGAACTGCTAAAAAAAAAAAAACATGACAGAAATCATCCGTTCGCCATCAGTGGGTGTTTGTCCCAAAACAGAATTAATAAAAAAACAAGAAAACACACCCCTGACCAATAATAATCCACTTGAACTCTACCTACAACCTTTTCGACCTTTTCCCTGCCTGTCTCACTCTGTAAGGAGCTTCTGTCCGCTCTGCTGCGTCTCACTCGTACTCGGCGATCAGCACCATCATGCCCACTCCGAACAGCAGCGCCAGGATCTCCATTAGAGACTGGCCGAAACTGCAGCGGCCCGCCAGCAGTTCTGGGAGCACGGTCACTGTGGCGATGTAAACGAACCCGCCGGCTGTGAAAGGCAGGATCCAGGCGGTCGCCGCGGCGCCCACGCCCTCGGCCAATAGGGAGCAAGCAGTGCCCGCCAGAGCTCCCAGGGCTGTCAGCAGCTGTAGACACATGGCCTGATGGGAAGGAGGAGGAGGGTTACTGCAGTCTTAATGTTAATATTTCTCCTTACATCCATTTATTTGAAATGTGGTGAACCTTCCTTTGACAGTTTTCTACATTAGGAATAAAAGGGCAAATAACGCAACATAAAAAGGAAACGCAATTCATGAGATTTAGCTTCTTTCTTTCTGAATCATTCAGGCAATTTTACAGTTTTATTTGAACAACATTTCTTAAATAACTCGGCATAAAAGATGAAATCTGCTCCCAGCTCATTCTATCATCATACTGAGTTTTAGCATTGACAGTAAGATTCAAGGATTTTGGGGCTTTATAAGAATATCAAGGAGCTGGATGGTTGTAGAGTGTAGTTACCAATCAGACCACAATGCTGTGCACTGATTTATAATGAAGGTGGAGCAAAGTCTGTATAATGATGAATGTGGCTTTAGTTTAGGCCATCGACTACTGGCTTAATGGATCAGGACACAATGAGTCGGGATATGGACAGTCTGTACAGCACACAATAACCATCTAACCTGTATGTGTGTTTATACAGCTGCTGTTGATCACTATGTAATACCTTCGTGCTTGTTTATGCTTGTATTGCTTGATATCTTTGTTAAGCTCTATGTATGTACCATTTCTGCTCCTTCTGGTTTGTTGAGCACAGTGTGTAAGTAACTTATATTTCTATATAGGTGTCAGAATATTGGTCCAATAAACTCCTTTAGGGTTTAATACTTTGACATTTCTGATTATCTGACATTTTATATTCTTCTATTTGACTCCGAGTAGGCAGGTACCTTTTTTTTGGTGCAGCCAGACTGCACGAGGATGGCAAAGTCTCCGATCTCGTGTGGGACCTCGTGCAGCAGGATGGTGACGGTGGTGACGGCGCCAACTGTTGGACCAACCAGGAACGACGCTCCGATTGCTAGGCCGTCAGTAAAATTATGAGTGAAGTCAGCAGCCAGATTCAGGTAACCCGACACCTTGATGTCTGCGTTGAGAGAATGGGGGATAAATGGCGTTAACACTGGGTCAAGTCGTTTTCTGTTAGATGGAGGTCACAATGTTCTGATCATAAAGATTTCCAGGATGCCAGCAGCACATAAGTGCGCCAGAAGAACAACACACATCATTTTATTGTGTTACACAAAATATATTAGTTACTTTTGGTGCATCCAACAACTGTTTTTACCTTACTTTTGAAGTTCAACAAACTGTCATTAATAATGCTGCTGAAACTGTAGTTCCATAACTCAGATACCTCTTTTCATCAGTTTCAGACCAGTAATAACATAAACATCATACACATCACGTTCGTCTACAACACTGTTTACCGGGTCCCTAAGTCATTATTAAAATCTGAATAAATGTATCCAAATAACTAAATAAGTATTTATTTTGTGCCTCACTGTTGAAGATCTTAACACAAATACTTATATAGGAGCTTTCCCTTAATAAAATACATCACAAAACACCAAGCTGCACAATCCTCCACATCTCCAAAATCTATTAATCCAGTGTTGGATCCAAACCAGGAGCTTTGCATTTCTTTAAGGGTTTTTAAGTCTTCATATCTAACACAATAATAAAACCACACTGCAGTTCAGTGACTGACCAGCAGAGGGAGCTGTTGAGTGCATCTACCTTTGTTTACACCGTATTGCTCACCTGTGCTCTTCTTCTCCTCTTTCTTTGGCACCTTCTCGTCTTTGCTTCCTTTCTCCTCTTTCTTCTTCTTTTCCTTCTCTTCTTCTCCATCACTGTCCTTTTCCTTGGGAGCGTCTGAAAATGTTACATAAACTAAATGTTACTAAAGCGGCTGAGACTGTGTTTGCAGATGAACATTTTTATCAGACAAACATATTCTGTCAGGAGACTTTCCGGCGGCGTACCATGTGAGTGCCCGTGTCCGTGCCCGCCCTTCAGCAGACGCACAAATTTCTCTACAACCAGGAAGGCGATGATCCCGCCGAGGACCCACAGACCCACTGACATCATGTGACCGTGGGCAGCTCCTGTGCAGGAAGAGGAGAAAGGGAACTGTTTGGAACTGTGAAACATCTGCTGACGGCACATCTATGTCTGCAAATGTCACCATTTAGAAAGCAGATAAAGGGTTTTGGGGGGTTTGTAGATTGATTTGGTTGATTTTTGCACCTGTCAATGAGAGAAAGGGTAGTTACTGCATACCGTGGGAGTGACCGTGCTCATTTGACTCCTCACTTTCGTGGGAGTGTCCGTGATCGTCGCCATGGTGAGAGTGCGGCTCTGTGCAGAACAGATATGAAACAAAAGGAAACGGATGTTAAACTCTAAAAAAAAGAGTTACGCCTGCATTCTTCCTAATGGCCAGCAGGGGCAGCTCTACAAAGCCTGACAGAACTGAGCCTTATGGGTGATTTATTACCGTACCTCCATACAGCTGATACAGATTGTTCTGCATTGCCTATTTCTCATTCAAGATTTCTCAGAAACATATTTGCGTACCTTTAATCTGTAATACAAGAACGCGGTACCTACCCAAAGCGTGTGGTATGAGGTGGAGGAAGGCGTCGCCCAGCAGTCCACCGGAGGCGAAGCTGAGCAGGACCTTGAGCAGGTTCTGGTGCTGGTCGCTGTTGGACTGAACCGGGATCAGAAACAGGATGAGGAAAGGAGCCGCACTGATCAGCAGCGTCGCTCCGATAGCCTGCAGACAGGGAAGGGCCGAGGTTTACAGTTCAACTGGAAGAACTATTCAACAGGAGAGGAACAGGGGTGTGTGTGGAGGAAAGCCTGCTCCTGGGAGGCTTCTGGAGGAGCACAGACCTGATTACTCAGCTCAGATAACAGAGGAAGGCTTAAAGTGACTGTGCACCGCAGTGATACAGCAAATCTAAAGCAGCACACACTGGATCTGTTCAGACGAGATACTGCTGTGTACTGAGCAACTCCAGGTGTGTTTGTGACTCACTCTAGCAACGGGCACACAATACAAACTCCTCAGAACAAGAAGCACATCGAGTTTTAAAGAAAGTCGTGCAACAAGTAGGAAGTGAAAAGCAAAAAGTACAAGGTCAGAGTTCTTCTTCATCAAAGTACGGCTGACCTGAATGTGTTCAAAAATCAAAGCCAGACCACTCGTTGCTTTTTGGTCAACAGAGTAAATTCTCCTCGTGAGAACAGCTGGACTGGAGTTACTGCTGATCGCCCTCCGGTGATAAAGCTGAATAAAGACCAGAGTTGAGCAGAACTCTGCTCAGTTACATCACACTGAAGGTGTTCAAGTGGACTAAATAACATATAGTTAGTTTTTAAATGTCTATTTCTCCTACAAAGTACTAAGAGACATTACTTTTAAGATCAGTACCACTCTTAAATCTGACAGTTAAATAGACAGACTGTCTGACTCTAAAAAGTAAAACTAGGAACTCTCTTCTCCGTCTGTTAGGAGCTCTTAACAGACAGAGAAGAGTGTTCTCATCCAACTTTCAGCAAGAAAGCAAATACGAATATTCCCCAAAACGTCAAACAACTCCTTTAAAATGATCCTAAGCAGACTTCTTGATTAAACTGGCTGCTTACTACATCGTGACCCTGAGGAACGCCACCGACAGCGGCTCTCTCTCTCCCAGCTCTGACGTAGATATTCCTTCCTGGCCACATCTAAATCAGGGCATCCCGTTATTCCCATTATTCCCATTATTCCCATTCTAACCGATGACCACACCTGCGTCCAGAGCTCCACCACGTCCCTCTTCACCCTCTCCGCTCCGTGAGAGTGTCCGTGTCCACTCTCCTCCTTGTGCACCCGAACAACGTCCTCCTGATGAGCGTGGGCGTGCCCGTGGTCGTGAGCGTGCCCGTGGTCGTGAGCGTGCCCGTGGTCGTGAGCGTGCCCGTGGTCGTGCCCGTGGTCGTGCCCGTGGTCGTGAGCGTGCCCGTGTCCGTGCTCCTCCTCCTCCTGTGCAGGGAGGTTGGCCTCGGCGCTCCACTTGCTCGCTCCGTGGAACATCTTCACCTGCTGGCCTTCTCCGTGGGGGTCGTCTTCTCCGTGGGAGTGGCCGTGGTGATGGTGGCCGTGGTGATGGTGGCCGTGGTGACCGTGGCCGTGTCCGTGTCCATGGTCGCCGTGGGAGTGGCTGTGAGCGACGGTGGAGCGGGGGACTAACAGGAGTAGTGCAGATGTGACCGCCGTCAGTGCCAGCAGACGTACACAGCCCATCGTGTCCCTAAAGAGAGAGAGCGGAGAAGAAGAAGTACCTTATTTTTCTCTGTGATTTGAATATTTGTATATTTTACGCACCAGGTCACATTCCTACATGGCAATAAACTAAATTCTGTTTCTGATAAATACAAACTCATAGGCTGATGTTCTTCCAGTGGCCCTGTTTACACACATATACTCTAATATATATAAGTAGATATAATAAAACCAGAACATTCACTTCCAACATCAGCAAATATCTCACATATTTGTGTTTGTTGTTCTTCACTCAGGGCACACAATGACCCCCAGATGTTGAAAATAACTTCACTCAGCCAACACTAATCTAATGATGGTTGTTAAACTGTGAACGTGGATAAAAACACCTCTGCAGTCTGACACACTCACATGAATCCACATTAACAATGAGCAGGTGACTTTCTGCAGTTTCATTCATACCACAGATGACCACACAGTCAGACCTGCGTCCCTCCTCCTCCTCCTCTTCATCAGCTCATCATGTTGCATTAAAGAGGCTGAAAGCTGCATGTGAAGCCTGATCCTGTGCAGATGTGCAGAGAACTGCAGATGTGTTGCAGGTTTCAACCATTAAACTGTCTCCGGGTTTGAGCTGCTTTGTGTTTACTCGCCTCACAAATGAAGGTTGTGGACGTGCAGCTTTAAAACGTGCCAGATGTTAACGTCAGGAGCAACAGTAAAAGCTGCACAACATTGCATTCATCTTTATTTCTCCTCCTTCAATCTAACTTCTAAAGAAAGCCTGTTAGCCGGCCCAGCTAACGGGAGCTACCGTGTTGCTGCAGCGGGAGCGACATCACGAAGCGGGAAAAACAATGAAAACACAGACAGTTCGTCCTCACCGGGTTGTGTCAGGTATCAGTGCCTGTCGGGCCGCTGGATAACTCTCCGTCCTGTGTGCGATATGTCCGGTAACCCGCCGATATCTCCGTGTACGTCGATGCTAACCGGGAGAAGACGTGGCATTTACTCAAGTTAACTCTGCGAAATCTCGCGAGAGCTCGTTCCAATTCAAAGCGCGGCTTCCTTCTACGCGCCCTCGTCGTCTCTCCTTTCATGTGAATACGCGTTTAATCGTTCAGGACACGATTATAATTACACTTTAACGTCTTTTTTAATGTTTCTACAAACTCTGCCGATCATAAACACCACAGGAAGTGGATTCGTGAAGCTGCGAAGGAGACACGGGAGGGATGATGAGGGCTGAAGGGAAATATCGCGAGATTAAATCCAGAAGTTTGACTCATCACTTTAGAGCATCCTGGAGGAAAACAGGATGTTTGTTTACAGAAACTGCTGATACATAAATAAATAAATAATAATGAAAGAGTGTTAGTGTGAAAATATTACAGCTTTAACAACAGCTTCACTAACAAAAAGTACTTTGCACGAATAAGTTTTTGTAGAAAACATCCCAATAAATAGTAAAATAATAAAAACATGTTGCAATATAAGTGCGTCATCACACAGAGCGGGGGTTGTTTTTGTTGTGATGAAAGAGTCTGTATGAGATGTTCATTTTTAAACTTTTTGATGACATTAAGACATCAGTAAGTAATAAAGAGTGTTTCAGCTGCTCTGAGTGAGGCACAGTGAGCTCTGAGACACCGAGGGAAGCTCTCATTATTATTGTTATTGTTATTATTATCATTATTATTATTATTACTATTGTTGTTATTATTATTATTAGTGATAGAAGTAGACATAGTCCTTGCATTGAACATACAGGCCTCCTCATGACTCTGGTGGACCCGCCCACAGTGTGCAGGTTCAGTATTAAAGGCGAAGGTCAATCAGCTGACTGCAGCTCCTGAACTGGAGGCATAAACACAGACTGTATGATACAGTATATTATATTTAAAAACAAGATGAAGACGTTACTCGTGTTGCTCCTCTTCTGTCAGGTTGCATCCGCAGGTAAGATCAGGAACTACTGTTTAAATCAGTCTGTAGTTCATGTTGCAGTAAATAGACCCGGCTGGTTCACAGACTAACGGTGCAGCGCAACCCAGAAATGTTTCACTTTCACTTTGTCACACTGAACTTATAATAATGTGATGTGTAATAATTATTACTGTTATTTTTTTATATATAGAAGGCAGTGCATTATGAAACAACACACATGCTTTAGTTCGGGCAACCATAAGGAGTTGTTGGAAATATCATCGTCATAAGGAGGGTTCAGGAAACCAACCTTGATATATGTCCTTCTACAGAGGACACACTGTATACCAATATTATTGTTTATCAAGGTCATGAAGCCAACATTGCTCATGATTATTATCCATATGTTAATGATTATTTGTGCGTGGTTGCCTTTATTTATGTTTTTTTTATATCAATATATGGCAAGGAGGCATATGTGAATAATGGACTTATACATAGTTATAGTTATATATATTTATATAGTAATTTCAACATGTTAACTTGGTTTTCTTAATAATAATTACA
>JAGRRF010005532.1:3776101-3800424 GCA_019097615.1 Morone chrysops
GTATATCACTAAGGTTAAAGTGACTGTTTACAGAACTATTCCATATTCCAGATGGTAAGATGTCAATGATAGTTGATACCGTAAAACTTCTAATACAAGCAGTCTGTGTCCATTCTTCCATTATTTATATTCCTTTAGTCTGTAAGGGTCCAGTGATCAAAAAGGGTTTCATCAAAACTAACCCAAGTTGTGAATATTGTCATTTGAAGTCCATTGCTCACTGTCTGTATGCTGGGTGCCGTAAATGTCTGGCTGGTGAACGATGTTCACGTTCAAGTATCATGTCAGTGGCACAGAGAAAACAACCTGAAATTTACAATAAGCTAATAAGTTAGTTGTTAAATTTGCTAAACAAAACTCAGGAGAAGCAGTACAATTAGAGAGTATTTCCATCTGTGCTGAGCAAGAGTTTTGTGCTAAAGGAATTAAACGCCTGTCCCAAATAGACGCCTTCTCCCAAATAAAGGCAGGGGTTTTCAGTGATTGAAGAAAAAAAAACGCCTGGTCTATAATTAGAAGTTTTCCGGTGTATAACTCTTACCCAATTCTTAATATTATAAGAAAAAAAGTCAGCCCTTTTTTTAAACTAAATTATATCTGTGTGTCAAAATTTTAAAAATCAAACTTGTCAGCAGTAGCTTCTTTATGGCTTTAAGTTATTCATTTAGTCATGCAGAAGCTGTATCATTGGGGGCTCTCTTTTTTTAGAGAAATGACCAAGGTTTCCAGCCTCTTCATGGCTGGTTTTTGTAATCTCTGCCAACTTGAAGGTCCTGTTACTTCTGGAGTCTGTGTTCCTTTGTTGGCTGCTTGAGGAACTGAATCAAGTGGAACAAAAGTTGAGAATTTATGTTGGATAAATGTACACTGCTGCAAAACTGGAGATACTCTATACCTTCTCAAACTGAATCTAAATCCTAAATGAAACAGCAAGTTTAAGTAGCTACACTAAGTTATGAGCCATTTTATCATTGGCTTAAGTACTGTAGGTGACTGTTCAACTTCTTGATCAACCAACTGTGGATTTAATTTTCAATGAAATATGTAATAGGGCATTATTTAACATATTTATTCTTGAAAGTTAAACTGACTACAAATAAATTAGACCTACCTCTTTATCTGAAGACAAAACATTAATATTGGTTTAAGCTGATTTCCTAATTTTCTCCCTGTAGTGTTTTCAATGACTCATGTGAAACACTTAAATGTGTAACTTTTCAGTCAGTATGCTAGCTCTATTAGGCTTTTGATAAGGTCTAAGCTATGAAGCAGTTTATTACTATAAGAAATTGTAGTGAATTACTTTGCCTAATGGTGTGTCAGTGAAGACAGTAAGGTAGCATCATATGAGCGCTAAAAACATGAACCTGTTCATTCACATAGTATACCTCTAAAGTAAAGTTCAGGCCAATCTCCAAAAATAACAATAATTGTTTATTTCCATTTCATACTTCATCAGGATCTTCACTGGAATGACAGATGTCAGATACACTCCCAGACAGACAGACAGACAAACAGAAATTTGAATCAATCAATATCCTTGTCATTGAATAAAGTCTACTTCAAGTTCACACGTTCTCATGGGCGTCTGCAGCCGGCTGCTCATTTTGTCCGGGGGAACTCCGCTGACCCCTGAGCCACTGCCAGGGATTGTCCTGATGCAAATCAGGAGGGAGAACCAATTCATCGTTGCACAATTCGATTAGACATCTGCATATTGAGCATCTGCACCCCATGAAAATCTGCAGATACCTATCCTCCCTCCTCCCCACTACCCCCACATTCTGTGGCCCACGGGGGTAGCGCCCCACGACCCCAAGGGCAGCCTCTGTCCTTGCTCCCCACCAGCCTCCCCGTCTCCCCCTCTTGTCCCCTCCTGACCCTGTCAGGCCCAGCTACAATACCTGACCCCGCCCCATAGACGGGACGATTGGAGTTCAAGGTAAATGTCCCTTTCGCTGTGTCTGTCTGCCTGGCCCCGTCCGGCCCTTGTCCGATAATCACATGCACCGCTCTTTTTTTCATACTTTCTCACACACACACACACACAGAGAGAGAGACACACACTCATTACAATCTGTTTTTGAATTTTTTGACAAGACATGACTATGCCCAAAAAATGAAGGCTTTCCTTTCTCTGCAGCTTTTCCATTGTATTCAATTCTGACCGCAGGCTCTTATTCAGACATCTCTGCCACTCAGACGATTTCCCTCCTTTTTAACTCTTATTGATTCATCAGGCTCTCTTTCAGCTCTGGGAAGAGAGAGCGAGCATGTCAAGAAGTTTAAAGCAACATGTTTAGCCTTACCAAACACAATATAAAGTTGAGATGTGATGCCCGTGGCATAAAATCTATCAGACATTGCTGGTAGAACTGTAAATTTATTTCATGTTTAATTTGTGATGATACAGCATGTTCCTAAGTGTGATATTCACCATTTGACAAAACTGCATTCTCTCCTAGACTTAGAACATTTGGATCAATAAATATAATATGTACAATAGGTTGATGATGCACATCCAATGTCACATCTGAAAGAAACCTCAAAATGAGGGTACTTCTAAATATATATTTGCATTTAACACCAGCTACTCTAAATAAAAGATTTTCTAAAACCAATGAAACACATCTTTTTATCAACCTTTATTGTTCTTCAGAAAACTGCAGTATTGTGCTGTTTTTGGGTGGTGTATTCACGGGTCTGTGGTTATATTTTGTTTACCTGCCCAGGGACAACATATGCAAATTGGCTGTTAGCTAACAGCAATTACTTTTAATTTGGTGCTGTCCCTGCAACAGTAAACCAAAAAAATAAATATTGTTCTGCAGTTCAGCCTTTGAGCTCTTATGTGTGAATGAGAGTAACTGTATGCTGTGATACTGTATGATAGTGCTCAATCAACATTTGCTATAAATATTGTATTTATTAATAGTTTGAAAATGTACAATGTAATTCTCTGTAGGAATCATTTCTGCATACAAACAAGGATCACATCTAAGCAGTAAAATACTGTCTAATCCAAAAACTACACATTGCAATTGTATGGTGGTGGAGCCTGTCCACTGTTTTAAAGTCTAATGAAGACCGTATTTCCTGACAGAATCTCTTGTTATATGGTGTGTAAGTAAATGAAACATGACTACTGTATTGACTGTACTTTTTGCCATATATAATAGTATATATAGACATCAACAGTGCTGCTGCATGTGATCAGAGCAAACCATCATTTTGAGGCCATTTGTCTGCAGTTTTGCATCCACCTTGACTAAAACAATATAGTGTTATTTGATTTGAATCAAGAAAATATAACGTATAGAGTAAAATGATGCTGACGGATAAACAAAGAGAGGAAGAAAACTCACATATTTCTAATTGAATGGTGGAGGAGTACAGGAGGACAGTCTTCCATTTCAAATACCCTTCCCTCACTTCTGAAACAAATATGGTGTTTTCTAATCAGTTTGAACATCAAAGGACAATGAACATAAGAGCTGGTGTGGATATGTGACACAGGACTGAAACCCAATGTATGCAGCTGACACACTCATTGTATTTGAATACTAAAGCAGGAATTTGCTAGTGACGTGACAGTAAATCCTATGTAATCTACCCGACCCAATTAAGGTTTTGCAGGTGCAACATCAATCTCCCAGCAACCACAGCCTGTCTCTGTTGACTTATAAGAGAACTTCCTCATTTGCTCAGTATAACAACCAAGCTCAACAAAAAGAGACATCTGAGAGGGTTTATCAGTGTGTAAGTGTGGGTCAGAGCAGTAAGTTTAAGATAAAGATGAGGTAATGTGTCTGCATATGTAGCTTCTGTAATTAAGTTGAGTTTTTAATCTCATCAAAATGAGATATTATCTGTCAGTTTCCTGTCTGTGTGTCCATTACAGAAGTCTTGTTAGAAGAAGACTTGTTTAGCCTAGGTCAGCAGAAAGACTGGAAGCAGTGAAAAGATGCCTCTATACTACTCACTTAGCTCCATCAAAAGTGTAAAAGATATGCTCAACTCCAAAGCTGTCTTATTTACACTTCATTATAATTGAGCTAGCATTCTTCAGGCAGAGCACAACGATCAGACTGGCATCAGCTACTTCATTTGTACTTTACAATCACTGGCTCACCATTATATACCTGATTGGCTACCAGCCATAATGTCCAATCATATTTTGCATTCATATTAAGTGTGCTGAGTGCAATGCATAGAGTGGAAAACAAATGGCATTCCTAGAATTTAAGCCTGTTTTGCACAAGAAAAATGTTTTAGCTTATTGCTGGTGTTTCCGCTCTTATTTGAAATGACCATTACAGACATTACAACAAGCTGTTGTCATCTTTCTTTGTGAAATGAAGCCATGCCTTGGACTGTTTCTTCTTTTCCACCATGACTCCTTCTTGTTGCGAGTTACCAGCCTGCAGAAGCAGGACTTTGGTGTCGTTGTTTTGAGACAAGCAAAAGAAAAACTTGCCAGCATTGATAACAGGAATTAATAAGCTCGGAACCATATGGACAAGTTGGAACCGGTTCTGAACTGGTACAGGTTGTACTCAACACGCTCTCATTCGTCTGTGGGTCTGACAGCAAACAAATGAATACCGTTGTTTTAGTATTCTTTTAAAAGAGAAGCAATTTGCTTTACTTTTTTGTCTTTCTGTTGTTAAACTCACTTTCCCTCAACTTTTTTTCACATCTACATCTTCTTCCACGTTTGCCAAGATGCCTGTAGACAGCACCCAGAGAACAAGCATGGGCTTGTTACATCCACCTGTTGGCTGTACTTCACTGAAATATCTCCAAACGTCCTTTGACAGAATTATGAAAGATCATGATTTTAGAAGATATAAATGTTCAGCTGTTCAGGTTTAAGCATGAAATCTGCTAGTGTGAACACATCCAAAATGAAATCTTATAACATGTGTGCCGAAGGTTCCTCATTGCATGTGTGTTGGTATGTGTGCCGCTGATCACTTTGAACCTCCTCTCTGATTCTTGGCAGGAAGTGGGCATCAGCGGCTCTTGGTCGTAAAACTGCTTTTGGTCATTCTCCCAGAGTGCACTGGGAAGGGAGAGGACAGAGAATCTCTGTGTCACCTCGCCATGGCACGGGATGTGAGGAGATCGTTGGGAATGTCAATAATCGCTCGAACTGAGGACGAGCTGCTGCCTGCTCTCAGTGCAACACAACCACCTGAATATCAATTTAAGAGAAATTAAAATGCAATTATGCCTTATTTTCAAAATAAAGCAATAAAGCAAAGACACCTATAAAGACCAGGCATGCCCTTTTATCAAGACAGATTTGTTGTTCTAACTCTTAGACATCTGCCAACTGAAAAATAATATACTTATATCAATATAATGAACATAACCTTTCTTTATGTTTCTTTATGTTTATGATTGAATACAATTTTAAAAGTAAACTCTGTATGATTTTTTTCTTCACTAAGAACTTCTAAAAGGACAAGACAACATTTTATTGATTTCCATGGAGAAAAACAGGTTTTATCTGACACTTGATCCATCTTAAAAATTGATTGAGTTGTCAAACTCGCTGTCTGTTCATTTTATGTGCTATGGAACTTGGGGCTCAGCGTTCTCCCATCGGGGTATATTTGTAGCTACAACACAATGTTCAAAGGCCTTTGTCCCTCATCCTATTGCTGTGATCTGCGTCTCAGGGCTTGTGGACAAAAGGTGTCAAACGGAGCGTTGGACTTGGCCTGCCATGTCCTCCCGAGGCTGCTCCTAATCCTATTACTGTGGGCTGTGGAGGAGTATGGATCCTGCAGTCCCTTCATCCCAGCAACTATTAAAGTCTAAGGGGGCCCTGTGTATTTACTCTGCGTATGTGTGAGTGTCTGTGTGCATGTTCTTGTGTGTGTAATTGCATTGTAAGCGACTTCTTATCCACGTTGTCATAATGTGTTATCCACTGATGCGGCTCATGGTTTGCCGTCTTTTTCAGTTTGCTACGGGGCAGGTGGACATTTCAATCTCTCGCTTATCATAGTTCAGCACAACTTTAGTCGCTTGATACATCTTTGATGAAGCCTCACCTTTACATCTTTCAATTTGAACAGTATTTGATTTTAGTATTTGAATTTCATCTAGTTGGATGTGAGATGTTTCACAGAAATAGGACATATAATAAGTCACTTCAAAAGCCTTTTTTCAAAATCCACACCTGTATAAAATGTTTTTGCAGTAGCAGTAGTTGGTCTCAAGTCTTACATATTTGCACTTTATAAAGATTCATTTTAAACCAAATCAGTTCTATAGGTAAATTGAGAAATTGTGGAAAAAAGGTAATGAAGAAGTGGATAGTTTAGGTTAGATATCATCAAGAGGTGAGTGGAACAACACAACTAAAACTATAGATTAAGTGACAAAATAATGTTTCATATTCTCCTTTTCTTTAATTTGACATTTTGATCACAGCATTTTTATCTACATTTTTAATAATTATTCTTACCCAAAGTATGCAAGCATTGCAAATAGGGGAATCAAATCCAACAGTGATTTGACTTGATTTTTGATTTGACATTTCATCATTAAACAGCACTGTAAATGTAAAATGTAAAAAGTAATTAAATGGTAAGTTTACCATAGGAAGTAAATAAACCATACACGTCTATCTGTAGTGGCTCAATAGAAATAAATGTGATACTTGTCAACAACAATACATTTTTCAAACTTCAAAAAGATGATACGTCTTGTAGAAAAGTTATAAGTAATGATATAAGATGCAAGAAGATTCTGAAAATGTATTTTCCCATGTTGAGAGAAATATTGATTCATTGGCCTCTTTCAGTTTGTCTTAATGTCTGTGAGCAGTTTTAAGCTTAAAACGACCGGAATGAAATGTTGTTGAATGGCCTTTTGTTTTCTCTGGGTATCACTTATCTGGATAGAGTGCAGGCTGTGGCCACACAGACAGACACACACGCACATGCAACCATCCACATCCTCTGAATAGTCGCATTTGCGTGTACATTGACCAGAGTCAATTGCCTGTCAAATGCTATGCGCGATTAGACACCAGTAGGTATAAGGCGAGCCTCCCAAAGCCTGGACGTTGTGGGGGCCTCATTCTGTGAACCCCATGGCCCTTCTCACTCCCCTACACCCTCTACAACCCCCCTCTGTTTTTCATCTCACCGCCCCAGTTCAATGTTAACGTCCAGTGGTGTCCACTCTTCGGACGTCTCCCTCCCAAGCAAAAACCCAGAGAAGAAAGGGCAAAAAAGAGAAAGAAAACCAAACCTTCCCTCCTTCTTTTCTCACCCTGGCCTCCTCTTGTGTGCTGTCCAGCTGGCTGTGACCCTTGACCCCCTGACCCTCACTCCTGACCCCTGGACCCGTTCCCACGCCACGCCTTTTTGTGTCCACCTCACCATGGCAACACCTTGGTCACTGCTGCTGCCACGGTAACAGATGGACAGGGGCCTGGAAATAACTTCATTCAGCTCCGCCTGGAGGGGTGAGCACCATGGACAATCTGCCCTTACTCCCCCTACTCCCTTTCCCTGTCTCACACACATACACATACTTGAACACACACACAGCGCCCCCATCCCAACTTTGACACCTCCTGTGCCACATTCTAACACCCCAATCTCCTTGGATGTATTCCCTCAGCAGGGGCCTCTGGGTATCAGGGCCTGATAGAGTCATTAACACAGTGATCCCAGATTCACCCTGGCATGTACACGGGAAATACATGGGAATAAGAATAAGTTGCCGTGTTGGCACATGAAAGTGCATAAAAAGACACCCCAAAGTCACCCACATATCCCATTTCACACTGCTGGTATTTATGGTTCGGGGCGTAGGAGAGCTAACTTCATCACCGTGCTGTAATTATCTCTCTGCTTCTTTTATTAGCCCTATTGTTTTCTCACATCCTCTGATGAGAAAAGGGGCTGGGGGGAGAGTTGTAAAGACACAGAGCTGAGCAGCGGGGGATCTGTTTGCTAACTCAGAGACAAACGACGAACTGAATAGCATCGCTGAGGAGCTCAATAAGGTGCAGCAGGAAAATGAACTGCAACAGTTTTGGTGCTAATCAGTAACTAACCTCTAAACAAGGTTGTGTGTGTTTTGTACCCTTCTGTGGGGAACACCTCTCAGACAGACACTGTGAATAGATTAAAGGGGGATAGTGTAATTACTAGTGCTGAATGGGGGTCCGCACCGTGCAGAGGAAGAGAGGGTTTACGCTGTCGAAACACACTTGTCTTTGTAAAGAGAGCTCTGATCCTCTGGGGCTCATCTTGCACTCCCTGCAGAGAGCAAACAAACAAGTAAACAAACAAAATGGCGACTAGTGACACAACGGAGGTCTCCCATCTCATGGATATTAGGATTCAACTTTGTCTTAAGCAGTTTAAGCAGTTTAAGCAAAACTTTTATTAATTTCATTATTTAATTAAGGAAAAGATGGCTTTATTGTCTTGACGTACTTTTATTGAGATTTCGTGAAAATATTTACTTTTAATAAATGTGTATGTGTGTATGTTTTTAATTAGACCAACTGGGCTGACTGGGGCGCAGGTGGGGGGGAGAGCACCACAGGCAACCGCCAAAAGACTGACCATTGAGGCGAAATCACACAAGCGAAGCCACTTATTCAATTTTTGGGATTTCGTATCCCCCTTCCATCCCTGCATGCATCTGCATCCCACTATCTTTCCCTCTAGTTTCACTACCCCCCCTCACCCTTCCCTCCCCTCCTGTGTCCAACACCCCCTTTCCTACCCTGCCTCCCCCCTCCCTTTTTTCTCCCCTCTCTCCCCTCTGCCTCTCACCCAATTCATTGTACCAAAGGAGATTTTCTCCATTGAGGCCCAGTCTCTTAGGTAACCCCAGCGCTGCATGAAATGAGGAGAGGAAGAGAGACAGGGAATGAGAGAAAGAGAGAGAGAGAGTGAAAGAGGGCGGGGAAATTGAGAGAGAGAGAGGGCGAAGGAAATGTAAAGGCGGAGGGAGGGCCGGACAGAAAGGGTTGAAGAAGGAGAGGGAGAAAGACGCAGGATCAGAGGAAGCAGAGGCGGAGAGAGTGAAAGATGGAGAAGTAGGACAAGTGCGGTCAGACGTCGACAACGATGCAGCTAAACTCGACCCAGAACTGAGGGAGGAAGAATGAAAGGCGAGGATGTCTGTCGCACATGTAAGGATGAATTCTCTGTGGCTGAGAGGGACTTTATCACGTGCTTTTTGCAGTAATTCTTGATCCAGATTTTAGGCCCCAAAGGGTCCAAATACTGGGCACTGCTGCACTTTTGTCTTCTTGTCTTTTTCTTGTTTTTCTTGATATTTATTAACTGATTTAAAGGTATTACAACCTTTTTTCACTTTTCAACAGGACAAATCTTTTTGAATTGGGATCCAATAGTCTGTGCAGCAGCAGTACCTAAAGTGTAAACCAGATGAGTTGAGCCCTTTAGGCCTCTTGTAAGACCAGCATGATCACAGATTGGGGTGAAAAGGGATCTGTTATGGGTTTTTTGTCAGAAAAACTTTCTACTATTCTACTATAACTACTATTTTAGTTTGAAAATAGATAATAAAGATGTTTTTAATATGGGTTTTAAACAGGGCTAGCCAACTTTATGTCAAAGTTTTAGCTATTATAAAACTTTTCAACCATGTCTCATTGGCATTCATGACTGAACATCAAATGTCCAGTTTACTAATTATTAAAATATAAACACATACTTGTATTTAAGAATTAAGATAACATAACAAGTCTTTTTTCTTTTTTCACTTTTTAAACTATGTGATGGATTTTTGTGTGATTTAAGTGTAAACTTTGTTCTGAACAGAGACTTTAACTGTAAGGAAAGGACCCTCTGAAACGCTGCCATCCTTTGTGGCCATGCTGCTCTGCACCTCAATGGTGGGCACGCAGCACATGGGGTTCCCATGAATAGGCCAGGCCTCACCAAAGACCACATCATTTGGATAAAGACGGGCTCCCACAGAAAGAGAAAACACCTCACAGAGCGAATCAGATAAAGATAAAATGTTGCATACAGCAAATCAGATTAGGGCGAGTCAGAGCTTTACTTTTTAATTTTCAGGTTTTTTTCTCCCCCCCTCCACCCTCCTGCCTCCAACTCAGTTAAATTTACTACCTCTGCTCCTCATGCGTCTCGTAATAATGTGCTCTACTGCTGCGCTGAGTTATCATCTCAGGCTTTTGTCTTCTTTGATCCGTGTGACCGTTGGGGGACCCACTTCTTCTTTTGTACAGGGTCACATTGCCGGCTTCTTTTGGACGGGCCTGCCCCCGGGTGGTGACCCCTTCGTTCATCATGGTGTCACCCACATAGAGGACAAGCATGAGTTAGAGCTTTCTCCCTCTCTCTTTTCTCCTCTTCCTTTCTCCTTGCCTTCCCGCTCATTCCTCTGTTCTAGTCTGACCATCCTTTCCTTCTTGTCCATCCATAGGCGCTGACCTGAGGCAAGCTGGGGGTCAAATGCTATTATGAAACGGAGCTTCAGAAAATGGAGGAAGTGATATTTGGATGGAATTGCACCAATGACTTCCGTAACCTTAAATTGACAGCCATTGAACCAGGCTGTCCAACTCATCCATCTGCATGTGAGTGTGAACATACTGATGGCTACGAGAAGGATGGAGGTCCGGAGCTGATTGTCCAAACGCAATTCTTGCGTCTGCCTTTGTGAAACCAGGAGTTGTGGATGGACATCACGCCCCTGACCTCTGAAAATCAGCGAGGGATCGACCACCATGGAGGGTATAAAACTCAGTGGCTTTGTGGGTGGATGAGCGAGAGACACTGAAAGACAAACAGAGAGAGGGAAAGAGAGAGGGAGATATTGAATAAGGGAGAGTGTGTGTTTATGTAAATGTAAAGCCTGTAAGAACCTCTCTCAACATTTTTGGAGGTCAGCTAAACTTTATTCCAAACAAAACTAGAATAGTTTCAGATTGGGCCTGTACAAGCTGTCTGCTTTAACTTACAACAGAACAGGTAAAAAAAAAAAATTCCTGCTCTTCAGCTCAGCTCAGGTGGACAATGAAAAGCTTAGGGAAGTGTTCCTTTTATAGGCCAGTCATGGATTACAAGACAGGCTGGTGAATAATTAACATCATCATTGGTTTGAAAAGTAATGGCACCAAACAGAGACAGCAGGTGGACAGCAGCCAAAGGGGAAGTGAAGAGGAAGTCAATTAATTTATTTGGCAATTCATACAACACAAATTGCTCTGTGTCCAATTCTAAAACAGAAACCTTCACATATTTCATGACAAATCAATTTTTTCACAAAGCCTAAAAGTTATTGTAAACTTTATCTTTCACACTGATGTGAAAATGTGAGTTTCAACAATTTTTGAAATTGACTTGATGCTAAAGTATCCAGAAAGGAAAGAAACAAATAATCCAACTGCCAATGCCATTTATTTTGTACTTTTTTTAAAAATTTCTTCTGCTCAGGTGCAAACCCTAACACTCATTCAAGCCTGGTACCGCAGATCAGGGGTGTCCCATTTTGGAAAGGGGGTTAGAGTCTGTCTGTGGAGCAGAAAGGACTGAATAGCTCTCACCATGTTAAGTACAGTTGAATGTGTCCGGTTCGCACTTCAGCACCGGCGTCTAGAGAGGGTCTTGCTAAATTTGCTGTGGAAGGGGTGAGAGTGACAGAAAGGGAGAGTGAATGTGGGGAGGGAGGTGTGTGTGTGTGTCTGTGTGTGTACTTACCCTCTCTGTGTTTGCCCCTGTGAATTTGCCTCTGTGTGTTTTTTCCTGTGTTTGGCAAAGTTCAGGAGGCCAGACTTGGAGAAAGAAAAGGGAAAATGAGAGAAAGTAAAGGATTTGAATGAGGTTGTGAGAGAAGGAGTGAGACGGTGAGCAAGATAGAAAAAGAAGGCAAAGATCTGACAGAGAGAGAGAGGACATAGATGAGTACAAGAGGACATTTTTGGAGGGAAAAGAATACCAGGCTCCTTGAAATTTGTGTGGCGAAATAGTCCACTGCTTCACTGCACGAGTGGCGTAAATTGGTGATATTTATAGATTGAAGCTGCAGGAAGCGACAACTCAGTCTGGGAAATACGTATAGAGAAAGAGAAAGAGTGAGGGAGAGAGAGAGCGGGAGACAGAGGGTGGGAGGGAGATCAAGAGCGAGGCTGCATTAATATGCTAATGGCCTGAGTGAATGCACAACAGGCCCACTGACCAGGCTAATCACTGGTGGACACACACTGAGGCTAATCCCTCACACAGCACTCACACACACGTAGTCACACATGCACATACAGTCCAGGTTAAAATATTTGGACAGTGACATATTTGCATGGCTTTGTCTCTGTAGTCCAGCACAATGGATTTGAAATGAAACACTGGGTATGAGGTTAAAGGGCTGACTTTCAGGTTTAATTTGTAAGTGTTTATGTTCATTTGGGATAATTAATGTATCAGTAATATCCCTTTTTATATTTAATTTTTGGGAAATTGACTGCAAAGGATTAACCACTGCAATATTAATTATGATGACTTAAGGTTCATGCAAAATGTTCAATTAATTTGGTCCCTCAAAGGCAAACAATTCAAAAATATGTAGTTTGATATGGATGCAAAATACACCCTGATTTAATATTTAGTGTGGAGAAGTACAGAGTCAAAATAATATACAAATTTGTTACTGTCCAAAGACTGAGACACATGAGGGAGAAAACAGGGAGGAAAAAAAATTAATGCAGGGTCATAACCGTTGCATGTGTGTGTATTTTATACTTATCATGTAATGTAATGTGTGTGTCTGTGGTCATTAATATTGTTGTCATATTGCAGGTTAAAATAATAAAAATAAACTTTCAAAACCAGTTTTGCTGTTTTGGTGTTTTGGATGGTTAACAATGAAAAAGCTGAAACTTGCTCTATTTTTAGGAGACTATTTTCAACCTGCAATTTTCAGCTTTTACGTCCTACTGATTAACTACTTTGCTTACTTTGTTTGTTAATGGGCCTATCATAATGTAAAAGAAAAAAGACGTATGAGGTAAATTCCACAATGTGTTATCTTAATCAGTGAATCAACATAAACAACAATGTAACATAAAATAAAAGTGGATAATTAATTACATGTCTCTAGAAATTGCTGATGTAAAAAGTTTAATTTGGAAAGTAGTGGGCTTAATGCAAAGTTAAATATCTTTATAAATTGTGTATGGTTACTAAGATAGGAATTGTACATTTATACTGAAAGGGAATTCCAGACAAATTAGGGTCTATGAGGCTTATGTAATGCCATTTTAGCCCCCTTGAGGGTGATAAAGCATCAAAAAACCTGCACAAAGGTTCAACCACAGGAGGTGGAAAGGGACAACCCCCTAATCATAAAAGATGTTATGGTCAAAATACTTTTTTCCCCAAACTAACTAGGTTAGTAACACAGAATTATATTTTAATACCTCACTGCAAATTGTACCTGTATCAATACAGACAAAAAATGTTCTAGGTAGTGGGTGTGCAACTGGAATTCATTAAGAAAAACAATCACCCCAAGAGAACAAACTGCTGGCTCATGATACAAAGCTTATTGCTCTTAACAGTAGTTAAAACTTATATTAATTTGTTAAATATTATTGTTGATATCAACTGGTGATGCAAGAAGGACACTTATGTTTTTGATTATTACTATAATCCTCATTGGTGATGAAAAAATTACATTTGTAATATCTAAACGCTCCTTGTCTAACCCTCCTGATAAGGGAAGCAACACAATTGCAATTCATACAAAGTAAAAGCAAAATAATGAGTAATAATATTAAATATTCGGATAAACGAAACAAGACACTCCATAGCAAGAAGAGAGAGATGGAGAACATTTTGTTGATTCTTTGATGAAAAAAAATTGTCTACAATAAAGTTTTTAGGTTTTCTTCCCTTTTCCATATCTCCGGGGAATCTTTTATTTTACAAGTGCTCTCATAGAAACTGGTGCATTATCTGTCATAATCCTTAATCTACTGTTAGGGTGGCACAACATGATTTATGATATACTATTTCTGGTCCAATGCACACAGCTGAATATGTTGTGCTACATTGCCAGTATCCATACACTGAATGCATCATATATCATCTGCACATATTTGTGTGTTATATTTTTCAAGGTGTTGCCTCAAGATAAATACTGTGAACTACGAACCATCTGCTGTCAGCTTGAAACTCCTGATGGACTGTCATATTATGGCACATAACAATCCCCATGCAATAACCCCATATAACACTAAAACATCCACTGTATCTACAAATTACATTTAACATGCATATGGCATCATCATCATTGTCACATGACAATCTAAACACCTTGTTTATACTGCATAGACATGTAAAAAACACAACCACCTACTTCATGTATGAAAAGTAATCTATTACATTAATCATTCAATAGCTATACTAGATATCTATACTCTGTACTTCATGTTTACAACTTACAGAAACAGTTTGATTTGTAGTATGATTTGTTGTAGATTTGTATTGTTGTTCATTATTGCTTATTACACATCTATATTTTCCCCTACTTGTATATAAATAATAGGGCTATGTTTAATTTGCATATATCTTGTTTAGTTGTGTTATTCTTGTATTTATCTTTAGATCTATGTCTATGTCTATCTCTCTGAAAAATGATAGCAGTGGAAAAAACCTGCAAACACATTCCTTGTGATCCCATACTTGGCCAATAAAGCTGATTCTGATTCCCACATGTTGCTTTTGCTTGATATTGCCACAAAGAAAGAATATGCTCTTACCTTTTTGCAGTTACAAGTCTGGACTATCATAAAAAAAACACACATATGATAATAAATACTGGATTTAAAAATTGAAAGTGAAGAGATCATATCTGCAGGATTGAAACACTGATATGTTTTACGATGCAGCAGGTCCACCAGATGCACCAGTGCCCGACAAAAAAAACCTTTTCAGCAATTGACATACTGAGCTGAACTTGTCTTGACCTCTTGACCTCCTGCACTGGCTGCATCTCTCTCACTCAGTGACATGTGAGGAGCAACATAACCACACAACCCTTCTCCTGCTCTGAGAAGTCAGGCTGCAGTTGTTTTTGCAGGGTTTCTGAGCCAATGTTCAACTGTAAGGCAGCACTAAGCCAAATCCTCCACCATCATCATGTTTTCATCCTTGCAGGGGGAGGGAGGGTTGACTACGAGGCAAAGTGGGGGGAGAAACAGACACACACGGGGCCTAGTCGCCACATCTTTCATGCGAAGAAGCTGTGCCGCTAAACCGTCAGTAACCCGTATTTATTCGTACTAAATATACGTGTTTAAGTGTTAGCTAGTGTATGACAAGGAGGACAAGATAGAGGTGGAACAACCAGTCCTAAAGTGGTTTGTTCTTGTTCTCTTTCTCTGCTGCGATGCATTTGGGCTAACTTAGCTTCCGAGCTAGGCGAGGTGGCTAAACGTAGTCCGCTACAGCGTTGAGCTCGTTTTGCAAACCTAACGCCGGACATTGCATGATTTCAACAACGTGGAAATGCGCAATACATTGATGAGATATGCGATAACGGGTTATTATTCAAGGAGGACAGCTAACACAAGCCGCTTAGCTTCAGGGTAGTCTCAGACCTCTTCGGTAGTAACGTTAGCTGAGCCACTTTACGAGGCTATCGTTGGTTTGTTGCCATTTGTCTGGACTCTCTCTCTAAATACTGTAATTAAACGCTTTGTTCACTCTGTTAAACCAATATTATACCATCTGTGTTTGGTATTAATGTAGTGTTTGTTGTTTATTAAGCAGCCTAACGTTAGTGTCTTTGCCCTGACAGTGCTGGCATCAGCTGAGCAGCTGGCTGCTTTGCAAATTCCTTCTGTAACGTTACATTAAAAAGAGAAAAACTGCATCAGATACACAGATATTTCTATTAAAAAGCATACAAACAGCTCATAACCTTCCAATGGGCTGTGAGGTTTTGTTTTACATCTTCGTGACTAAATGGGCTTTCTCTATGCCACACAATTCATCTCATGCGGAGCTCTTCTTGTGTTGGAATTTCAGACCCGTTTTTGGTTTCCCACAACAGCTCCGGCCCGGGCCTCAGTCCGCGGTCTAGAGTTTGATAGCGGGCTGATTGGGACGGAAGCACGTCGGTGTGTTGCTGCCAGCCAGCCCCTGGGACCCAACCACCATCATGGGAGACAGTAGAGGTGAGAAAATAACTGCACTGATTCTGTCATCAGCAATGAAACAACATGAACGTCTAACTAAACGTTGCATCTTTAAACTAATGTTGATATTTATTGATACAACTTTATATTTATTACTGAGTTCAGGCCTATGGAAGATATGGGTTATGATGAAATAAAGACTTGCATACTTCTGTATACAGAGTGGTGTTATAGCTGATTTATAACCCCCTGTCTTCCAGAGCATACAATCATTTGCACTAAGTCAGGGTCAGTCAACCAAATTACCACCCCAACATCCGGCTGAAGCAAAGTGTATTTTAATATTTTATTTAAATTTTGATGATTTGAAATGCAGTTTCTTATGTGTGTTATCATTGTATATTTATTGTAAGATACAGCTTATACTACAATAGATTTAAAGGGTGCACCAGTAAAAAAACAAACTCCTTTAAGGTGAGAAACGCCCCAATTCTATATTTTATTTAAAACACAGTAACATCTTAATCTGTTTGTTACTGTGACTGTCTTAAGGACGTTTGCTACCAAAACGTGCTCTAAGGATAATAGGGAGTTTACTGTCTGGCCTGGTGTTCATTTATCTTGACCTAAAACACCTTACAGTAACATGAGAGCAGTGTAGCAACGGTGCACCAGTAGACTTTGAACCTTTATTCCTACTACCCCAGGAAAGTTGGTGCCATACTCGACTTGTTCAGCTACCCAAGAGTCTCTACACACACCTTACTGTGTATGTTAAAGTCAGTATTCCTTGTGTTGTGCTTATTCCCAAAAAATAAATGACAGAGGTGGAGTTTAACCACTGTCAGATATCGATTTATAAGGAAAAATACACAAAACTAGAAATGAGGTGAAAAGAAATGTCCTCAGTATTTAAAAGCATGATTCCTTGCAATTTTTTGGGTTAAGTATTCACATTGTAATTCTAGCAATGGCCTCCATGGGCCACAGTAGGTGATTTAGTTGAGCATATGATTGGTTGATGTCTTTCCAATGTGCTTGAGGCAAGAAAAATAGATTAGATCAGACGTACGTTACAGAGCCTGAAGCAGGGAAAATGCAGCACACAGTCAGCTGCAGAAGAAAGTGCCAACTAAATACAAACCACAGCATATACCAAAACAAATCAATAAAACAGCTGGCAAAATACAGATTTCAAGCAATGGAAGGAGGATGGATGATTGGACGATCTGCCCCTTGCAAGGTTTTCCTTTAAGTCCCATCTCTTCGGGGGGGGGGGGCGATAGTAAAAATGATACAAATTAAAATAGCTTTTATCAACATGAAGTTCAAGACTATTATTTCATCTTTCAATAAATCGGAAGCTGAAAGGCTCAAAAGTCCCACCAGATTCAGATCAGAGCCATGAAATATTTCCATGAAACTCACTAGAGGACAGCAGTACAGTTAAGTTGTCGATAATTCCTAGCATACTTTTTTTTTATCACGTAAAATGCATTAAAATTAGTGCAAACCTGCAAAATTTGATTTATGTCACAGGAAATAGACCCCATTGCTACAGAGGGGCTCCAAGGATCCACAGTTTCTCTTGTTAAAACTTAAACTGTATATCTGCTTTAACCTGTTCCAGGCCATTATTATTGTTTTAAAGTTGGTATTTGGTTAGTAATTGAACTACTATATTTCTCTTTGACTGTGGGAATAAATAAAACAATCCTGCTAAAAACACACCTGTATCACCTCTATTAATAAGCTCAGCCTTTTTTATAATAATGACTGCATGAGTTATTTGCATGTTCTCCCTCTTGCTATCTCTTAACAGATTCCCGCAGCCCAGACAGCTCGTCTGTGTCCTCCCCACCATCGGGCCAGCGCTCACCTCCGCTGGTTCCCTCAGCTGCATCCATGACCTCCCTGCCTCCCATCACCACCTCCGGAGTCAACAGCCCCATCAGTAGCATCGGCTCCCCCTTTTCCGTCATCAGTTCTTCGCTGGGCTCGCCGTGCCTACCTGGCACGCCATCGGTGGGTTACGGCCCCATTAGCAGTCCACAGGTAAGAGAGGACTTACAGAGGACTTGCAGTTGTTTTTCTGTTCTGTCACGAGTCAGATTTTTAAATATTTTTAGGCCAAAGAAGATATACAGTGCAAGAATGCCAAGAAATTTGCATTAGCATTCTTACAGGCAAAAAATGATCATGTCAGTTGCAGTGGAAAGTAGAAATGAGCGTCTTGAATGATATCAGGCTTTTATTTTATGGAAATAAAAAATTGATAAAATAAAAAAATAAAATAAAATACAACTCACCAAAACTGGATGTTTATCTTTCTAACAAAAATAAATATTTGTGAAAAGGGCTGCAATGGCCACAACTTAAGCTAACCTTATTCATAAGACAAATGAACCTGTCAAAGTACATCCACTAAAAGTGCTTGGTTTTATCTTTTTTTTTTTTATCAGATTGGTATTGTAAGTGTCTGAAAACAAAGACCTTTTTGTTTAACCAGAAACAGCTGTGATCTGGCTTATTGTGAACTGGTGTTTTTTGTGTGGTCTTAGTGACTATGTTCATCATGTCTCATACATTCTTACAGGAGTACAAAATGAATAATAAAATGTATCTAACAAGCCTTGTCATCATTGTGTTCGCCTTCTCGTTCTTTCAGATCAACTCAACAGTCTCCATGTCAGGGCTCCATGCAGTGAGCAGCTCCGATGATGTGAAGCCTCCGTTGGGCTTGAAGCAGCTGTCGTCCCACAGTCCAGGGCCGATGCTATCCCAGAAACGCCTTTGTTCCATCTGTGGAGACAGATCCTCTGGTGACAAGACAACTTCAATACAACTCTCATTTTCTGTGCCTTGCCTTTAAGTTATGCTGAACAATGTAAAAAAGTCAGAGGCCCTGAGATCTGTAAAATGTCAGACTTGAAACAAATTGTCATCTCCTTTTCCTTCCTCCTTCCAACACCCTACAGGTAAGCACTATGGTGTCTACAGCTGTGAAGGCTGTAAAGGCTTCTTCAAGCGGACAGTGCGCAAAGACCTGACCTACACCTGTCGGGACAATAAAGACTGTATGGTGGATAAGAGACAGAGAAACCGCTGCCAGTACTGCCGCTACCAGAAGTGCCTGGCCATGGGCATGAAGAGAGAAGGTGAGCAAGCAGGGGCACTTGTCACCCTGTACATGGCTGGTACTCAGCCTCTTCTGCTCATGATTCCTAAAAAGGAGGCCATTTCACCTTTTCACACTACTCTACGTTTAAATGCACAAAATGCATTTAAACAATTTATTTAATTTTGGTTTTAATGGCCATTTTATTTGATACATTTTATGAAGATGGCTTTTAGCTGACAGAAAGCTCTTAAGAAGATTTCTTAAAACTCGATTTTATAAAATGGGTTAATCATCATCAAGCTATGGTGCATTTGTTATGGATAGACGGTTAAGCGTTTGATCTAGACATAGAGTAACACATATTAATATAATAATAATGGCTTTATTAAGGACACAAAGAAGAAGGTCCATAGCAAATTATGCAATTATGAGATATCCATTCCAAATATGTTAAGCTCCTATTCTAATACTCATTACTAATGATATTGATTGATCGGTTAATTTCTCTTTTCGAGACCTGGAAGAAATTATTCTCCTTTAAAAATGGCATATTTGCTTTGTTGGACTGACTCAATAAAGATAATTATTTAACCAATCAAACGAAAATATAAACATTTGCTCCTCCCAACACACTGGCTGTTTCCCCAGCTCAAGGGCTGCCTCGTTTCAACTCAACACTTCAATGCTGGACACGTCATTAAGGGTCTCCCTTTCTAAAGGCCCCTTCAGATGCGTTTGAGAAATGGCAGCCTTCTTTTGCACAAAACTGGAGGACACAACTAGTGTATACTTTGCAGCCCTCAGTGTTCTATAATCCATTGAATGTCAGTCAGATGTATGGAACATAAAAGGTATTCCACTGCGCCTTTGCGTGTTATACTTTTTTCTTCTTGTGTTTTCTTTTTTTTAGACATTTAAGAGTCTTTTTGCTTTTAATCGGTATCAAAAGTCTTCATTACATCCACAGAATTGATAAACAATAATCCATGAAAAAGTCAAAGTGGGTTAAACACTTTTTATAAGCACTGTGTAATGGTGTGTAAAATGAATCCTTGTCAACACATAGTCTGGAAGTATCACATAACTACGTCACATTTACCAGGTGTTTGTCTTCAGGTGGCCATCAGACTCCATATTAACATCCTGTGATTTGTACTAATGAAAAAGCCCAAACTCCAGTGTGGTCTCTTTGCCAGCTATTAAACTGTAATACTTTTAACCAGATGAACTCATATAGCTCCTTTTTAATCATGTAATGCTCAAAGTGATTTAAATTAAAACATACAAATTTACTACTACTGATCTGTATTCTGCATTGTACAAGTGTCTTAACATCGAAAATCATGTTACATCCATTTTAAGCCAGTCAGTCTGAGATTATCTGTTGCTAAATCTCTTAGAGATGAGAAGTTTAGGTACTGCATACTGTGCTCTCTCATATTAGATTGTTAGATCAGGACTGAATTCCCCTGCACAGTACGATGCTACTTTTATCATAGTTTGATCGTAACTGTATGTGCTGAGATGTGTGGTCACTGTACTATATTGATCACTGTATAATGGAGTTTTAGGTTAATGCAGATGAAAGGAACATTCAAGGCATCTGCTTTCTGTGCCAGGTACTTTCTACTGTAATCTGCCTCAACCTGTAAATCCTTAGCCTAGTTTAAATGGGATCTCATAAATGCATCACTAAATGATGGTATTAGTGTTGATATTTTTCCTGTGCAATTTCCACTTTAGTAATATTTGTAGAATAGGGGATAGAAAGAACGAGTACAGAGTGGTAGAGAGGGAGATGGGGGTGGGTAAGCCTTGTAAACACTAACCCCCTTTCCCCCTCTCTTCCTCTTTTTGTTTCCTCTCGTTCTCTCTCTCCCCCCCTCCCTCCTTCTGTAGTGGCCAAGATGAACGACAGATGTAAGGAGAAGAGGGAGGGAGGGGTGTGTGTCTGTCTGTATGAGTGAGCAAAAAGCAGATAAATATTACATTGAATATCTAGCTTGTTTAAGATGTTTTTCCATAGTTTGTTGCCAGTGCTCAGAGGTGGACTAGTGCCAGCCTTGAATCATTCCACCATGTTTTTTTTTAACCTTTATAGATTCTGTAAAGGTTGCTGAGTATGCACACTTCTTTTAATCATCATCCTACTTTACTTTAAAGTTACTTATTGCTTATTCCCCCCCTTCGTGCTGCCCAGTAAGGTTACAGTTACTACAGTCAGACACAGAGCAGTTCCATTTAGTAGAGAAGTAGAGAAAGGATATTTTTCCATTACATTTCCCACCCAGATTTTTCAAGCCAATCTTCCAATGTGGCAACTTTCAGTCACAAGCCTACTTTTCAAAATTTGTGACCACTGGTGTGACTTTTTTCTTTTCTGTATCACATACAGACACAGTGAATGATGCAGATCAATAGTGATATCAAGTAGATTCAAGCATGACATGTTAATGATTGTTTAATTCATCATAAAAATATTTTTGCTTGAGAAAGGTTTTGTTGAAACAGTTGATACACGCTGTTTTTGTAGCACAAATTCTGATTGCTGCTATTCAACAAATGGTAAAAACAATAAAATTATACACAGAACAAATTAATTTACAAAATTTTGATGAGACTGTTGGGCAATTCAGTGCTGTCTGTACATATTTGGATAGTGACATCCTATGTGTGACGCAATCAGCCTTGATATTAAGGGTGTTCATGTTTGTATTTGGTGAAAAGTGTAGGACTCTTCGTCTTTTTTATCCAGATCCTACCAATTTTAAGACAATGGAGCAAGGCAGTTGTAGGGCCTAACAGTGGGATGTTATTGACCCAGTCGCATGACCTCAGTCTGCTTCTACTAATGTCTGTGGGTGGTAGACTTTTGTCTTTCACTGCGAATGATTTGAAACAAAATATTAAAAATGATGACTAATTATGTTTTTTTCAATTTGTCCAATTATCTTTGGTCCCATAAAATTGGAGTACTGTGTATAAACAAACCCACACAGTTAATCTGAAGTGAAAACGTTCCATCAGAATCAGCTTTATTGCCAATTATCACATACAAGAACTTTGCCTTGGTATCCATTCATATATTGTTACATGCAAGCTTCTTTAGAACCTCAAGAAAAGGGAGAATGCAGTGTGATTGTACAGTTGTATTCATTGGCTTTACAAGCACCTAAATAAACCTGATTGCTGTTGCCTTTCTGCAATAACTTAATTTCTTGAACTTCATGGAAACAAGAAACCTAGTTTCCTTAATCTGGGTAAGGGATTAAGTTAAATTTAGTTCTGGTAGAAGAGAAAGATTTCTTGACAATGAAAAATTAAATCTGTCCAAAATTTTAGAATAACTGTAATATACTTGTACTAATTTATATTTTGAGTGTCTTATATGGTCATTACATAGTCCATTTAGGCTTTGGTAGACGGCCTGAAAGAAGTATGAAAGACTGTATGAGAGACTTTGAATTTATCATGAAATGTACATATCTGTGTCTCTTTTCTTTCCCATTGTTTTACACATTTTACGTTAATTTGGTCTTACCCTTTTATCTTTCCCTATTCTTTTTGCTTCTTTCTTTTTGTATATCAACTCCTTACCACTTTCCCTCATTTGTCCTCTTCATTGTCCACACATTTTCTGTTCATTTCCAATTCTACTTCTACTTCCATTCTGTTGTCTTGTGGCACACCTGTCTGTCATTTGATTTTCCACTACTCGTTCTCTTCTTTTGTCTTTATTTATTTGTTATGTTCTTTACCATTGCCTATCCAATCCGTTTGCTTTTTTGTCCTTGTCCATCCCCTTGCTCTTCCACCTTTCCTGCTCCTCTGTCTTTTCACATCGGCTCCTTTTACTTATCCTTTGCACCCACCCATTTTCTCCTTTTTTTTGTTCTTTATCCCTTCCTCACCTTTCTTGGCCTTCATTGTTTTCTTCTGTGCTCCCTTCTGTGCACCCCAATCCCCCATCCTGCAGCTGTCCAAGAGGAGCGGCAGAGGAACAAGGAACGAGAAGGTGAGGTGGAGTCTACCAGCGCGGTGAACGAGGAGATGCCAGTGGAGAAGATTTTGGAAGCTGAGATGGCTGTAGAGCAGAAAACAGAGCTTCATGCTGATGGAAGTTCGGGCGGTAGCTCTGTGAGTAGTCCAGTTGCTGGAATAGTTAACATATGAGATTCCCATCTCTGTTGACATTATTCAGATATAATTCATCTTGTTTGTTCGTAGTTTAACAATTTTCACAGGCTGTTGGTGTGAATATTGTGGTGTTCTATTTGATGAAATAATTACAACAATCCTCTAAATCTGCTTTCTTCAGCCCAACGACCCCGTCACCAACATCTGTCAGGCAGCAGACAAGCAGCTCTTCACCCTTGTGGAGTGGGCCAAGAGGATCCCGCACTTCTCTGAGCTGCCACTGGATGACCAGGTCATTTTGCTACGTGCAGGTAAGCTCTTAGTTTAATGAATCTTCCATTCTTGACGTAGGCTTCAGAGTTTTAACTTGCACTTGCAAATCATGAGTGTAAAGGAAAAGTAAGTGGGGCGTATGGTCTGAGAGTATGTTTAGCCCTTATACAATCAGACTATTCAGGGCTTTGTGCGGCTCCATCATATTCTCCTTCAACACTATTATACAACACTAATAATCATTTAGGGTCCCTTGTTTATGAAAATGAGGGTGCAAAAAATTACACACTGTTACACATTAGACACTATTAGACGCTGTTGTTTAGGGCTGGAGGTAAACGATTATTTATTAACGATTAATCGGGCGATTATTTTATCGATTAGTCGAATAATCTAACAACTAATTGGACGATTAACGTGAGTTAGCTAACGTTAGACAGATAACGTTAAAAGCTACTGCAATCTGCTTGCTACCGTTAGCTAGATCTAGCAGCTGTGCACTTTGGTGGTGCTAGGCTAACCAACGCATCTTAGCTCTCTCTCTGAAACGGAGGATCCCCTTTGCCACTCGCGAAGGAGACAACAACAAGCAAGCACCAACGCTGGCCAAATCAATCT
>JAGRRF010005532.1:3800434-3814082 GCA_019097615.1 Morone chrysops
TAGCACGCTGTGCAGCCAGAACTCCGCGCACCCCCGTGGCGCCAGCCAACCACCCCAGCCACCCGTGCAGCCCGACCGCAGCAGGCCGGCAGCCAACGCCCACGCCAGCCAACGCCAGCTACTATAGATAGCTGTGTTCTCCAGCCGTAAGTCAGCTACCATTCAAGCCAACATTAGATGATAACTAACGTTAGCTAAACACAGCTGTCTAGGCGCCAGTAGCTAGTCAAGGTTAACGTTAGCCACCAACCGACAGCCAAGACAGCCAGCCAGCACCACCAAAGTGCGCAGAGCCCAAGCCACACAACACACGTCTCCCGTGTGTGTGTCGAGCTGTGGCGAAGCGTCAGGGTAAAAATTTGCCGTCAACGTATTTTTGATGTTGACGCGTCAACGCATCGCTACAGGCCTACTGTTGTTAAATTGCATCTACAATCTTTTACACCTCTGACAACTGTAGTTTTCATCAATCAATCATCAAATTGGAAGTGGATTAAGTTGAGTGTTTTTTAAAAGTATATTGTCAGGAAATATGGTGGAGACCTTTGCCTTTTTTCATGTAGGACTGTAATTTAAAAAATCCAGCTGTGACATTGGGAATATTTACACATTTTGAGAAAAATTGAGACACCAATTCCAACACCAACAGGCTGGAATGAACTCCTGATTGCATCATTCTCCCATCGCTCCATCTCGGTGAAGGACGGGATTTTACTGGCCACCGGCCTGCATGTCCACAGGAACAGTGCTCACAGTGCAGGTGTTGGAGCCATCTTTGACAGGTAATACACAACAACAACAGGGTCACTCTGACAGACATACCACAGAAGTGATTTCCCCAATATTCAGAAGTTTGGGTGGCTGACCCAACAGGAGAGGACCCACTACCATAAAAAACTGGAGAGATTCACTGGTTTTGGCATTATGTGATCTAAGTGCCTTTTCAGAGGCCTTTCTTCTCCACTTTGAAATCCAAACTGTGTAGGATCCCTGCTAATAATAGATCCACTTCTATACATCATTAGGACCTCCTACACTTAGCCTAAATTAGACCAACCCTGATAAGCCAAGTAAAATCCACAATCCCCCCTGAATTCACCTGGTAAACCCCCAGTCCTGAAAGCTAAATGAAAAAAGGAAGAACACTTGCCTTTATTTATCCATGTGGATTTCTATGGCCCTGATGGTTTCACACTCACTGTTTTTTTTATATTTAAAACACACATATTATTCAGGTTTAGCTGGATTAATGACTGGGGTTTAGGATACTGTGTCTTCATCTTTGGTCGGCTGCAGCTGCTGTGTTCTCCGTTGGCTGTGATTGGCTGAGAGATCTTGCTTCTTTATTGCTGCCTGTAGGGTGACAGCGCATGCCGGGGAGGCTGGTGACTAATGCTTACCCATAGACATGCATGCATGTGCACGCACACACACTATCAGTGGCATAGCGCCTATTTCAGCATTTGATCATGTGATAATGGCTGGCTAATGTACAATACTAATGTTAATATATTATAGTAATATACTTTAAAATATGTTAATGTAATAGTTCACATCCCATTATTGTGCACAACGTAGAGACCATTCGTAGCTTTTGGTATATATTTTCTTTTCTGCTGACCACAGAATAATGGTTTTGTGATCTCATGTTGATGCAAAGACTTTATTGTCATTGATCATAAAATAATTCCACAAGAATGTCTTTTCACGATCTTAAGATCCAAATGCGCAAAATCCTTCTAATCATCTGTAATTATTAGCCATCATTAGCCATACATCTTTATATCTAATCTAAGGCCACCATATTGTAAAATAAGTTATTGGTGGCCACAGATACATTGTCAGTCCAAACAAACTTCAGTCAGTTTGAGATCCCAAAATACTTATTTCATGATCACTGGAATAAAGACAAACAGAATAACAGCCATGGCCTCACTAGCCATGGCCTTTTTAGCATTTCTGCATCAACTGTCAATTGTTTATTCCAAAGTGAACTTTCAAATTCATTACATGTTGAGATTACTCAAATTATCACATTTCTTTGATGCAAAATATGTTATATCTATATTTGATTGAGATGTCAAACTTTTTAAATGCTGGTTCATGTCATAATGGGATGTAATTGCATTATCCAGAGTATATTACATCAGCAGATTTTAATACATTTATCCTGCTTCGAGTGAGGCATTTTCTCTGTTCATTACATTATCACCTGAAAATAAAATCTCAATGATTTTTTATGTAAATCCCCAACTACATCACAACGTGTCAATTCACTGTTAATTACACAGTAATTACATTGTTATAAAGGGTTAAGTTTGCCTAGCCATTCAGTCAGGTTTAAAGCAAGCTAACTGGGCTTATGGCAAATGGCTCAATGATTTTCTTCTGATACTTTTTCTCATAGCACTGCTCTCTAGCAGCAGGCTTTTGTTTCAGCTTCGCATCAGCATCTGTTTGAAGCAACTGAATCATATTTTATACAGGAGGATGTAAATAATAAAATATAAGGATGTCATTTCTTAGTCACGCATTACTTGAGATTGACTTATTACTATGTTGGCCCGAAGTGCAAAACACAACCACCATTAACTAAAGAACCGAACAAAGCAAAAAAATACAACAGCTTTTGCAGAAAACTACACAACAGGAAAACAAAATTTCAGAAGAGTCTGGAAAGGGTGTGTACCTACTATTTTGTCTTTCGGAAGAATCAGGGTGTCTTGTCAACCCAATAACCCTAAAATCCATGTGAGAAGTATGACAACCTGTAATATATAAGCCAACCAATCAATGACAAGAATGACAGATAGTAGGCACCTTTCTTTTCAGATTTTTTGTGTTTTCTGAAATGTTTTGTTTTCCTATTATGTTGATTTCTGAGTTGTTAAATCTGTATTTCTGTTTTAAAGTTTTGTATTTTGCATTGTTAATTTGTTATCTTAAATGTTGTTTTTGCCCTTCGAGCCTCTATTTTTCATACAATAGGCTCAGTTCATTGAAACCTGCTTAAAGTCCAACTGAAATCACATTTAGTCATCTCTTTTATGTCTTTTAAATGTATTCATTTATTTTTGACTCAGCCAGCTGCAGTGGTGTTTGTATTTGAAGAAACATGCAGCCTTGTAGCCTACATATCATGGGCATATAGCGTGTAGTTAGTGGTAAGTAAAGACCACACCTTTTTTGTTTAGTTGCTCCTTCAACAAGCTGCTGTTAGATTAGAAGGAGGAAGAGCTAATGTTCAAAGGCTGTGGTACTTGTGTAGCAGGCTGTCGCCAGGGTCTGTGTGTCTGCTCTGTTTATGACAGAATGTTGATATTACTGCTTTATGCAAGATTTGATTGGCTGTATTGAATTAAAGTCTCCATCTGCGTAGATGGATAACTGAACAGTATTCTGTGAATTTAATGCAAAACAAGGGGGCGCCATCATGTAACGAAAACATGTAATACATTTTTACCTTTTGGTTTCTGACTTTTTTCTTAAAGGAGAACACAGGTTATGTGATTTACAGAGCGGAAATGTATGCTGGAGCAGACAAAAAAAATATTAATTTCAGTTGGACTTTAAGTTACTTTTAAATTTAGCTAGGAACACTTATTAAAGGTTGAGGGTTAAACGTTTTGTACTTATAAAGAGTTTCATGTGTACTAATGGTTTTCTTCTGTTATGCATTTGGCTCATAAGATTTATCATAACCTCCTCTCTGCTTATATTAATACAGTGTAAGATACAGTGTCTGGGTGCAGGTACAAGACAGTCTTTGAGTCCAGACACGAAAGATGTGAACAATCCCCATGCATACTATTTTACAACAGTTTTAAACATATCAGAAAGTAGTTTGTAACACTATAGATTTTCACCATGTGAAATCAAATGTAAGCACTGACTATCTGTACAGCTGAAGGGCTCAGACAACAGACACAATTCTGTAATAACAGTGTAACTGTGTAATGACATTGTAATAACACATTGTGATTGAATACACAGGGCGCACAATGCCGAGGTTGGGGCCATATTTGACAGGTAATTACGCCACTACACAAACACTTTCTGAAACCCCTCCTCTCAAGTTAACATTGAAACAAACACAGAACCAAAGCTAAAAGGTTAATGCTTTTAGGCTTTTCCACAGCTTTGCAGAAACCAGCCACTACAAGATATTATTCTTAAGAACATCCACTGAGAATTGTTTGACCCGATCACTCAGTGAATTGTAGAGGTGTGGTTTAGATGATGATGTGAAAAACTAGTACTGCATCTTTTGCTTACTGCCAGACCATAATGAGTTAATCAAGATGTCTGTGCTGGCTCCAGTGTCTGTGGTTTACACAGTCAAGTTTGTTTTTAGATGCCCTTAATTTACTAATTTACTGGTCCTCTTAAATGATACTCCCTATGTGATAGGAAGTCCTCATTTTGTAACATTAGTGAAATATACTCTGGATGCATACCCAAAGTCCATCTTACTTCCTTCCACTTTCTCAGCTAAATATGAATAAAACATGTTTTTATTGTGCTGGGTGTGTATAAAAACCTAGTTTTGGGTGGTGTCTGTTAAAATCAGTCCACATCATTAAAAGCAGACATCCATTTCTGATGATGGCTGATGGAGTAGCAAATATGCTGTCCTTAATGGCCATCACCTTTTCCCCTTGCCCCCAATCTGCAACATCCTCTCTTCCTTCATCCAAGTCTTATTCCTTACAGGAGAGCAAAGTAGTTATTAAAGATGCACTTATGACCCACATCAAGCCTCTTAAGTCCAAGACATTTTGTGTATTATAACACTGCGCTACACTTTTAATGAAGCATGATAACTCCTTTGATTTAAAATGTATTGATATGTTGGTTGGAAAAGTTGATATGCTTTTGGTATTTACTCTGTTTTTGCCATGTGAAGTTTTTCATTCTACTGGTTGCATGCATTGTTCTTGAATGGCAGGAATCTTCGTTCCTTAGGTTTCACGATTTGTGAAGCATTTTTAAGAATAAATGGACTACATTTAAAGTATAAAGTTATTAAGTCATTATCCCACCTTCGCTATGCCTTTTTCTTCATTCTTGCTCCAACACAACACATCTCAAGTAAAACAAATCATTAGTTGAGGGCAAGACAAAAAAGTGGAAGATAGACTGTGTGGAAGAAATTAAAATCTGAAGCAAAACAGTAAACTGGTAGATTTCACCATCCCTTTCACACCAACTTTCACACATTTGCTAGCACAGGTAATTCTAATTACAATAAAGACAAACAACCACTGAATCATTACGTAGGACAAACAAGAATCAGTCACTCATAACTTACCACCATTTGGTGGCAGCAGTTTGCCACCCTGGCCAATTTTAACAAGTGTTTTTTCTCCCCCCTGCAGAACCAGCAGTTCAGCCATGCACTAAGTAATTTGGACATAAAGTCATTACATTGGGAAGAAACCATAAATAACAATGTGATTATGGAGTCTGGTCCCTCTCTGTTGTTCATACTCTGTTATTCCCTCCCTTTCTTCCTCCTTTTTTATTGCTTTCCTGCTCTCTTTTCTTCTTATCATCTTCTTCTCCCGTACTTTTCCTTACTTCTGCTCTCTTTCCTAACTTGGCATTGTCTTCCTGTTTCCAACTGGGATTTCCCCCTGCAAATCTCCTCTCCTCTCCTCTCCTCTCCTCTCCTCTCCACAGGGTTTTGACAGAGCTTGTAAGCAAGATGAGAGACATGCAAATGGACAAGACAGAGCTGGGCTGCCTTCGAGCCATCATCCTCTTCAACCCAGGTACACAGACATGTGGAAGGTTGAAAATCATGTGGAAAATGTCATTAGAGAAAGTGGACTAATTAAGCTCTGGAAGATCCAATGTTCATATAAAATGTGTTTCATTCCCATATGGAGATCATGTAAATGTTGTCTGTTTTCACCTGAAGATGCCAAGGGTTTGTCCAACCCCAGTGAGGTGGAGCTCCTGAGAGAGAGAGTGTACGCATCTCTTGAGGCTTACTGCAAACAGAAATACCCCGATCAGCAGGGCAGGTAGGCTGTAACATACAGACATACTAAAAAAGCAAGAGGTCATGCTGTTGACTGGGGCGGGAGGCACTGCTGCTCAGACATATCCCAGCTCTGCTGCTTTAACATGTCACTGCAGCACAGAACAGCTGGATGAAGGCTGCAGTGGTTTCCACCAACGAAAGAGGTTTATAAAAAAGACACTCAGAAGGTCTGTTCTGTTTAGGCATTAATCTACCTTTGAGTATGCTTACTTAATGGTTGGTCACTCGACACACACTGGACCTTTTCTTCTTGATAAAAATTACATATTTTAACAAATAACCAACTGTTTTAGAACATAGCTACTCCTGTTGCATACCTGTAATACCAATTGATTGTTGAAATACTAATAGAAGTGGGAATAAAAAGCAAATACTATAACTGTATTTTTCGACAGTAGTAAGTAATAATGTGTGACATATCGTTTCATAAGACAACTTTCAAGACTTTGTTGACACACAGATGAGATATTATCATCATCATTATCAGATATTATGATGATTTTGTGACGGATCCCAAGTCCCATCTTTGCAACAATTTGAAGAATTATTCTTTCACATATTTTCTTGCTTCATGCATACTCGGAATTCTCGTTTTCAGTTTACATTGACATATCTATGGTCATTTCTCACTCTACTGTCCTTCTCATCTTTCCTTCTGTCGTCTAGGTTTGCAAAGCTCCTCCTCCGACTTCCAGCACTGCGCTCCATTGGTCTAAAGTGCCTGGAGCACCTGTTCTTCTTTAAACTGATTGGTGACACGCCCATCGACACCTTCCTGATGGAAATGCTAGAAGCGCCTCACCAGCTCACCTAGAGGAGCCAGGTTCGGTCCAGTCAGGATCCGATGTACACCAGGATTACCAACACATCACCCCATGTTGGGTTGCTGGCTCTTCTTGTTGGGCCTCACTTGACTGCAGAACCTGCTGGTCTTAATGTACCGGCAGTACACTTGTACACACACATAAAAACACACACATATTCCCTGCCACCGGCTAATTATCTTTACACACGCACATGCAGATCTTAACTTGCATACATGGCTTGACATACAGCATAACTAATACACAGATAAAATGGCTCTGGATGAACAATATGCTAATACACACAAATTTTCACCATCTTTTCCCATATTCAGTTTTCCATCATAGGGGTAAACTCAAGGAAAATATCCCTTTTTTATCACACATATACAGTAAATGTCTTAATTTTAAGTTAGCCTTTTTAAATCTTCATCTCACAGTGGGTTTTTACTTCTGCGTAACTGGTATACTTCCCCTGTTTTTACTTGGGTTGCTTAGTTACACTACTAGCTGCACCTCTGTATATTCTATCCATCACTAGCCGGTTAGTTATTCATGTATGGTTTTAGCTTAAAATCAGGTGCGTGGCATTTCAGTCAACTGTCCACTATAAAACAAAATAATTTCTTATTGGTCAGGAGGTGTCCTATAGTGCATAGGCAGACACACCCTCCCAGTGAGTTCATCCAGTCTCGTAAACATTGAAATGTTTTATGCTTTTTTGAATATTCATGCTGAAACTTGTTTGAGTTTCTAATTTGAAGTACTGTACTCATGAAATGAGAGCTTTTTCCAAGGCATTGAAATCCAGGAAAAGGGGGGTGGGAGCACTTTGTTGAACAGACAAACTTTGTCCCTCCCACCCTGATGCGCACAGCGGGCTTTGTAAGACAAGAAGAATGACTTGAATTTTTTGGTTTTTTTTGTTTCCTAGTTTTGATTTTATCCTTTTCTCTACTTTGGCAGTTGGTTGGCATTTTAAACAGCTTGAGGCTCACAGAAAGTATAGCTTCATGCAAGACAAAATCGTATTTGTTAGTCTTTTATCTTCCTTCCCCCAAATCCTCCCTTTGATGGTGGTCATTTATGCACTTTGTGAGTTGTAACTGTGTAAATGTTCCTGTTTCCTAGAAATGACCATCTATTCTCAGACACCTAAGATGACCTTGAAGGTACTATGTGTAGGGTTTTCTTAATATTGCATCGTTGTCAAATCAGATGATTTGTTACAGAACTTGCTAAATAATTGTCCGCTTCCTGTGCAGAAGATCACCATGTTTTGGAATTAGCACTATCCACCAGTCACTTTGTTGAAAATGTTGGCTGGCATCAGGTATGTTAGTCTGTCCTAACACTCAATCCAGCAGAAAGTCCATTATTCTTGATAGGTTCCTCTTTATTCTAAAAATCTTATTTGTATCAACTGGCCATGGAAGAGAAAGAAATGCTGTGTTCTTTGAACAATTCTGCATATAATTGGTCAGCCTCTATCTGAGATGTGTGTCCTACTGTTACGTCAGACTGTTAAGTAAATAAATAAGTGTGATGTTTGACCCCTTCACCCAGCAGCTATTGAAGTGTCCTTGTACAAGATACTCAAGCGGTTTGAGATACATTGCTTTGTAGTGCACTGCACTCTGTTCCCTGTAAAAGAGGTGCAACAAATAAAGCAGAAGCAGAGATGGGGAATTTAAAAACCATCTGAAACAGAGGCAAGTCATCAAATTTGGCTTATCTGCAATACTTTTGCAGTCCTCCACTACAGATGGATCACTGGCTAATATAGACTGATAAACAATGCACCCGTGTTAGAATTGCAAAGGACCTCTTGTGTGTCATGTACTGTAAAGCAATAATGAAATAAGTTAATGCTATATAATGGAAATCCTACACTTACTACCTGTTGCTGTGGAAACTTTATTCAGTGTTTATTGGCTCAATGCTTGCCACTTTTGTACAGTAGATGTAAATAATTAAAAAACAACAACATGGGAGTCATGCAGAAACAAAGGCCTGTTCACACTCATGTGAATGTGAAATATGTGGCTCCAACAAACAAATTTAAAAGCTTTGCCTTTGAATCAACATTAGACTTGTAACAACATCGCCATGAAATTGTTATTGAGCCCAGGGCCAAACCACACCTCACTGCTGCTTTTGCACCAACAACGCCAATGTTTCCTGTTGTTCTTGGTAATTGATTGGCTGGATTTCATTGACAATGGCACTTGACATTTACTGTGATAGAAATTTGTGGGCAACTTAATCTGAGCATTGCAGTGAAAAGTCAAATGCAGCTACCACATGATCAGGAAATATAGAGCAAACTATGAATTAAACCGTCTACACGCTCAAAGGTGAGCAGTACTGGGGTACACAAAGATTTATTACCATTTTTGTTAGTTAACTATTTAAGAGTGTTGCCGTTCTGAGGTATATTTAGCCTTCTTATTAGTCACCACATTTAGTAGAAATTAGAAACGTACATTTTGCAGTATCATTCTACAGGGAAGAGGTACAGCTGTCCTCTACCAGGTGCTAAACAACTAACATAGTCTTTTAGTTTAAGACTTGCACATTTTCATCAATGCAAACACAGTATGCAAGTACACAGACAAATCAGAAAGCCATTCTCCACTATTTCTACAGGTCTGCTTAAAAGATCTGCTTAAAATATAGATTTCCCTCTTTTATTTTTATTATTGTTATTTTATGTCCCCCAACTTTATAGCAGAATCCTGACTATGAAATATGAACACCAGCTAAGTGCTTGTACATTTTGGCTATGGCTGATAAGTCTTCGTACTCTACCAGACACAGCCAGTGTCTTTTGTATTTTAGAAAGCGGTTAGGCTGGTGGAAGCACCAAAAGTAGCTGTTGTATTTTGAGGTCCACCGGTTACTTTGCCCAGAATGAGCTTGCTGTTCTGCAGATAGTCCAAATACTTCTTCTCAGAGAGGATCCTTAGCCTCCCCCATGTAATGTGGACTTGGAGGCTGGCAGTTAGATGACCTGTAAGACAGGTGGTTTTGTTTAACATGTCAGTAAGTTGGTCTAACCTTAGAGTTTGGTGTTGTTTCAGTTTTTCTCCATCCATATGTATGGCCAACACAACAAAGTAGTCTCCAGATGTCAATTAATCTCCGACATGCAGACAAAGGTCAGCCCCTCATGCACCACTGCTTCAACATTTTGATGTTTGAGACACAAGGTGGTGGCAAACTTATGATAGGTGACAAGCGCCAACATCTGCTGACATTCTTGTGCTGTATATGGTGCAGTATGGTCTCAGTGCAGTCTCAGCCTGAGTTTTGAAACTTGAGTGAAAACAATTTTGAGATCTTTGATCTGGATTAGAGCTCTGCTGTCTTATAACTGGGCTGTGGGTGTGAGTGCAACTCAAAATGAGTTTTTCCCCCTTGTCCCACAGAGAGTAGGCTGACTTGGATGTGTGCTTTTGTGAAGAATCTCATCTTCTGTTAAGTTGACATCTCAACAACGTTCTCTACAGGATTTTATTTTTGGAGCTTCCTCTCTTGAATGTTTAAGCCTGCTGCTACTGCATCATGTTTATAGCTGGGGATGGGAATGGTTACACAATCAGTCAAGTGTTGGTGGATCCACTAGTTGACATTAAAAATACTAGTCACGTACACAGATGAGCAAACGCCAATCTTTGTTGATGATTCATCGAAAAGTGAAAATATGCAACTTGTATATTCATATTGTGGTAACATTGTCAAACATTTGTCATGCAATATGTGCGTTGTGTTTCTGGCATTCGTAAATTTTAGCTTAGTCTGTTAAGTTAATATTAATTGGCAGTGAAATGTATGAAAATTCCCATCCCTCCATATAACAGCAATGCATTTAAGTTGTGCTATGCCATTTCTATATTTCTTTACATTTTGCTATAAGCTTAGGTCATTTAGAGGATGATAAACAAATACAATAAACAAATAAAAAAGCTATACAGCCAATGCAGGATCTGTATGCTAAGCCACTTTAAGCTTTCCTGACCAGGCAGACTGTTTTAGCAAGAGCTGGTGGTTGGGTATTTCAGTTTTTTTTGTTATAGGGTATATGTGGCCACATGTGTATGCTTTAATGCACATGAGTATGGAGTCTGTCTGCAGCTATGCCTTTTGACTGGCAGATACTATAGCTTTGGCTGTGATGTGCTGAGCGCTGTTAAATTGATTTGTTGAGCAAAATAACGAAAGGATGCACAGTAGAAAAGGAACCAAGCTGGAAGGGTGATTAACTGGCTTGTTGACCTGATGTTTTATCAACACAACCAGCCTACTCCCTTCCTTCACTTTGCCCTGTCTCCACTGCTTTACTTCAAACTTAACAAATGCTTATTCACTCACCCATGTGGGCTGAAAATTACTGGGCTTTGCATTGGAATGGACTTGTAAAATAAACCTTGTTTCTTGGACTGTTTGAAAAGGATGTGAGGCTTTTCATGGGACAAGCATTGAAGAGCTGTAAGGAAGGGGTTCAGTGCCGTGTGTCCCTCTTTGCTTACTTTACTTGACGGCAGAGCAGCGACGATCTGCGGTTGCCATGGGAGACCCCTGGATCGCACCGCACTGCCCACAAATGTTTGTCGTTGCAACCGTGTGCACTCAAGGCAGACGCATGCTGTGACCTTTTGACTGTGTAGCAGTATTGTTGTCGCCATCTTTGTTACATTTTGAAATTACTCGCTTTTTTGAAAATAAAGACATTGATTAAATATGCTTTTTTTGAAATGGATCACAGGCTGTGACTGAAGAATTGATCATCGTATATAGGTAAGATATCAGGGCGGCATTTTAACGTATTGACACAGGCCCCCTGGAGCCAAGGCCCATCCCGTTATGATCAATGAGGCAGTGTGTGCTATGCAGCCTTGAAATCACCACCCTCACTGGTTTATTTATCACTGCCAAGCTGTTTGCGGATGTGGCCATTTTAAATGCAGGGCCACTCAGTCCCCTGTGCTTGTTTTTCGTGTATGTTGTGATTATTGTGCTGCGCACTAATGAGTGTGCGCTAACCATGGCCTGTGTAGTGCATACTAAAGAGGGGCCCTAATAGGAATGGAATGACAGCTCGTGTGGAGAGGGGAGGACTGGTCACTGGAGAGAGAGAAGTAGACCAGTGTGTGGTCCCCTCTGGGTGCTCAAGCTGTGCATTGGTGCTTTTTATAGGGTCCCCCAGCCTGAAAACGTCTGCTTTGGTTTCCAAGACACAGGGAAATGCATATATGAGTGAAATGCAAATAAGGAATGATTTAACAGGACTAGCCTAGCCTAGCCCTAGACCTGCTCTTCTTCAGTTGCATTTGGTTGGGTGTTTTCTGCAACTGGGTCCACTGCAACCTGTTTTTACTGTGTTAGAGTCATGTGGCTGTAGCTGGATACTACCAGCAAGAAAAACAAAGCCTTCAGAATCTGTTTTAGATTGTGAATAAGAAACTGTGGCTCTTATCGTAGACGCACAGTGTAAGGGCCACTAGAATCCACAGGTCTGGTTTGCAGGAGACACCTCTGAGCAGGAACTCGTTGAATGAACTTGATGGGAGGGATCAACTGAATTTGATGTCTCTCTTTTAAGGAGGAGATTGTTGTTGGTGTTTAAGATTGGAGGGATTGTGAAGGGGTTGGTCAGAGAGAGAAGGAGGGAAAAAAGAAGGGCAGGGACTTGAAGAACTCTGATCAGGTGTTCATTGTCGATCAAGAAGAAAAACAGAAAACCTATTAGCCAGTAGATCTAGAATCTTCCATAATTGTTTACTCTTCACCATGAAAAAAATTCACACACTGTTTCTTTGTCTGGTTTCTTGTCCCCCGTCTTCTCCGACTGTGCTCTTCATCTTTTGTTTATTACAAAGTATTAAACAAAGAAAGAACTGTAAAATCAGAATGGAATCTGTCACTCTTATTTTTTTTCTCTCTTTCTCTTGTGTCTGTTGTTTGTCCTGTTTGTATCTTATTCCATCATACATGTGGAGCTGATTGACTATTGTGTGCTTCGGGGATTGAAAGAAGAAAAAAAATATGAATAATTTTTTCAGTCATTAATTCTGAATCTTGTTTCTGTTTGTTGTATAATGTCCGAGTAAAGGTTTTAATACTGTACGTGAAGTGTTTTTCATTTATTTAAAAAACTCTGCAAAACATTTTGTTATTAAACAAAGTTGTTCCAAATAATTTCAGATATTGGAAGATGTAAATTGACAATTACTTTGATTACAGTATTTTAAGATATTCTGTGGGTTTAAAAAGATGAGAGTGCACTCATTTCCTTTAGGCTCCACATAAATTGCCCACTCACTGTCCACAAAATGGAACGTCTCAACACGGCTCTCGCTGTCCTGGAGTAATGATGGTACACTCCTCAGTCCAGCAGGACCCCAGGGCCCTGGGTGACCGTTGGCACCACACTCCCCTCTTCCAACCTCTAGAGGGAGCACTGACCTCTTGTCCTGTCCAAGTTTCAACAACCATGATCTCCTTTCGCTCCACCTACTCCCTCCTCCTTCCTAAATTAGGGCTGTTGGGTGGTGAAATTGTCTTGTATTGCGTATATATATCCCTGCCTACTTTACACACCTTGGCCAATAAGGAAGTAGCAGAATTGAGATCAGAAGTTTTATATGTATATTTCACCGTGCACTGGTGGCTCTGTTCCCCCTGCCACATATTTAAATATTAAGAAAAATGGGAATGTCAGTATGAGTTTGTATCTTTGTGGCCATATGGGACTCTCTCTCCCACTCTCTCTCTCTCTCTCTCTCCCTCTCTC
>JAGRRF010005532.1:3814188-3829807 GCA_019097615.1 Morone chrysops
CCTGTCTCTCCTCCCGCCTCCTTAAGTCTGTCTCCTCCCTTGGTTCTGTCTGTACAGGCCCACAGTGCTAGAATGTAAAGCCCTTGCACAGCTTAGCTCACTATTAAAGCCTGAAATCATGTATGGAACTTAACTTCATAAAAAACCTGCTGTTATCTAAGTTCTGTAACCTTATTTTTATCACACCCATGGGTCTGAGCAGCTTTGATTATTCAAGTATTTGTTAAACTTTGGGTTTAGGCCACCAAAGTGATTGCTAGCCTGTTTTCAGTAAGCTTGTGTACAGAAAGGCCAAGGAGCAGATTCACTTTCATATGTCAACATTTCACCCTTTAAAACAATCTCATTATGATTTTCCGGGATCCAATTTTGGCCGTGGTTACAGTATTATTCTGTTTTTCCTCTTTGGTTGATGTGTGGTTTGCCTAGTTATAGATACCCCAGAATCTTTTGGCCTCGTTTGCAAGGCCAATTCTAACTGATCATTTATGAGACATAATTGGCTAAACTCTCCATTACACTAGTGCAGAGTAGTAGTAAATAGGCTATAAAACAAGGGTTTGGTTACCCTGACTTGAGTAAGTAGACTAAGTCAAATGAGATGGAGGTTCAGCATCACTTTCCATGTTGCAGATCTCTGAGCCAAGTGTGCCACTGTGAAAGCCACTCCTGTAGTACCAGCAGCTGCCAGCAGAGGGAGCAGGTACAATGAGTTTTCTGTTCAGGACCATGAAGCCCAGTGCAGCCATGTCAGCAGCATTATATTTAGAGAAGACCCTCTAACCTCAGAACTTGGAGTGGTAGACAGTAAGTTGCCCATTCTGATTAGTGCTGGATTTCAAAATAAGATAAACAGAAGTTGAAAGATACTATTTTTCTGCTTAAAGTTGGATTTTTAAAATGTCACCAGTTAATTATAGTTTATTCCTTTTTTATTTTAGACACCTTGTGGTCTGTTTGTCATGCTTCCTAACCTTTCTTAGGCCATTTAGCATCTTGCCAGCTTGCTGTCCCTTCTCCTTTCCCCCATCTTTCTTTTCCTGCCTCACTTTTCCCTCATCACAGTCTTGTCTCACCTTATTGTATTTCCCTCATCTCCTTTGCTGTATATCCTCCTCTCTCTAATTCTGACTCCCTCCATCCTGTCTGTCAATCAATTTATCAGTGTCTTTCCTGCCTTCTTCTCTCCCCAGCCTCCTTTTGGCTCTAATTCTTACTCTTCCTCCCCTTACCTTCCTCTCTCATGTATCTCATCCCACTCCCTCAACCCTGATCGCTGCACAAAGACATCTTTATACCGAGGGTCAAATTCCTCTTAATTTCTGCTTCATAAATGTTAATCTACACCAGGTGAATGTTGTTGGTGTGCACCGAACAAACAAGCCCTGTTTGAAGTCACTTTCCAACAGCGCTTTGGTAGATCCTGTGTGGTAGAAATACCCCACACATCGTGTTCACACACACACACACACACACATACGAGGAAGACAGAGCTTTATTGAGCTTGTGTACTTTCTAGACAGACAAATACCAAACAGCAGGTAAAGATGTCAGGTGTATTTGCTGCTCACTGGTATTTTCTGTTCTCTTAAGTACAGTTGAATAAATATTATAGTCCCTCCTCTGAACTTCAGGGTTGCATAATTTCGCTTGACCATGCCAAAGAGTACTGTGATTGATTCTAACATTTAAAGGTACAGTGTGTAAAATCTAGGAGGATCTATTGGCAGAAATGGAATATAATAAAATATTACATAGGTATGTTTTCATTAGTGTGTAACGCTGACTCTAGATAGAGCTAGAGTTTCTCAGCCACTGTAGTTTCTCCGACACACTTTGAAAGGCAGGATGAGACAAGGGGGCAGTAATCTGCATCTACACCCGTAGATGCCACTAAATGCTACACACTGGTCCTTTAAACTCAGCCCCAAGCACACAACTTTAAAGTAGCTGTATGGCCACCTAAGCTACACTGCATTTGTCAACCATCAAAAACATATTTATTAAAAACATTATTATTATGAGTCCTACACATAACAATGACTCTTGGGAAGTTTTGTATTTGGCTGGAATTTGTACCAAAAAAGTAAAAAAAACTTAATGAAAGATGGCAAGTACACAAAATTCAGACTACAGTCAGACAGTTTAAGTTGAAACAACATTTAGCTTGCAGATTAAAACCATGCACTGTTTGCAGGCCAAAGTGTTTATTATAATAAATTAAAGACAACATTTCCACGTTTACTTGCATGTCGGATTAAAATGCCATGCCTGTTGGGTGACAATAAATGGGGAAAACATCTATTAGTGTGGACTTTTGGGGCAAATCTTTACTTTATATACAGCCATGACTAAATGGTTAATTTTTATTTTTTTATCCCATAAAGAGGCAAACTACCCGCTACATTGTACAGCTTGTTGTCCCTACAAGGTCCAGACTGTTGGGATGGAAAGAAACTTTGGAATAACTAGTGACAACATTTAGCAAAGCCAAATTACTGGTCAGCCATGGTCCCCATGTTCTTTCAGCTGTAATGATATGCTAGGTTTTGAATCTAAAATCAAATCTAAGCCAGGGTACACTTAGATGACTGAGAGCGGCTCCTGAGCAGAGCTAAATCTGGGAGAAACTGAGAATGGGTCGCACATAAAATATATAATTCTACATTTGAGGGTGGTTGGTCTTGCTTTCTAGTCAAGGGAACATGTAAGATAAAAATATGTCAGACTGGGAGATGTGCTGAAAGAAATGATTCAGAAAGTCATCATCATTGTGCCACTTACAGCAGCACTTATATACTGCACATTTTTGCAGTCATTCAACCACGAAACTGATTGTGCAATTATAAAATGATGTGGCTTAGACAAAAGCAGCATTTCACAACACATTTAATTAAATGAAGGAAAAAGTATTGAATTTAATTAAGTAAAGCATGCAGGAACTCCATTAGTGACATCTTTTTTGAGCGAGCTGTGTACATAGAAGGGGTGAAATATTTTAACCACCTTCACTGTCCTGACAAGAGAGAAACTGGGCAGTCTGTGTGTGGGAGGATTAACGAGCTCCTGTCTATGTGCCAGGCGTGAACGTGAGAGGGCCAAAATGTGTCTGTGAGGGGAAACCAGTAGATGGAGAGGAAGAGGGGGCATAAGAAGACAGAAAAAGGAAGAGGGAGGGTGGTATTTTCATTCTGCAGCATAGGAATTATTTATCTTGCCGCTTTGGCATGTGTATGTTTTGTTCATACAGTAATGACCCGGATGGGACTGAACCAAAGGCTGAGATGAAAAGCTCTTTGATAGCTCGAGGACAGACAGACTGGAATGAGCTCATGGCCATAACAGGTCGGATTGTTTTTATTGCTGGTTTTCCCTGACCTCATTAACTGGCTGCTGAGTTTGTGTACAAATACTGTAGGCCTGCATGTTCAGACTCTTTGTTTTGGAAATCAAACATTTGTTTTTCTTTTTTTGATCTTTTGTGCTTCCGTCCCTGGGACAGCCAAGTTTCAAAATCATACTGGGTCCTGATTCTGTCCTCATCCTCCACCCTCATTCCCTCCGCCTTCATCTCTTTGAATCACCTTCGTCTTGCCTCCTACATTCCTCTTGGATGTTTTCAGTATGGCTTCTGCTGTTGTATTTTGTCTGCATATTTTGCAAATTTAATTTGTCCTGGGAAGTTTCTGCAACGCCCTGTTCATACACACGGTTTGACACATTCACAGCTGCCCAGTACAACCACAGTCAGATTTGTAGGTCACTAAGCAACTCCAGCTGGAGCAGCTCGCGGTTAAGGACCTTGCTCAAGGGCACCTCAGTTGTGTTTGTAATGGCAGGTGGTGATCCTCTCCCTGCGAGTCTGGAGAATAAACTGGCAGTCACATGCCCACTTTTATAACCTGTAGGCCACCCTTGCTGAAATTAGACGGATTTCTGACTTCAGTGGACCTGCCTGGTTTAAGGTTTACATCTCATAGTCCGATCACTTGTAATACATTGATAACGTTTGTCAATACAGTCTTCAATTAACTTCTGTTCTGTTAGTTTTTGTCCTACAACTGGTGCATGTAAAACTGAATTGTTTTAATTGTTTTATCCAACAAGCTCAACAAAGTTCAGCCTGTAACTTCACTAACACCATTAACAGTGCTTAAGCTTGGTGATTGGATGTGTTTTATTGTAGTGCTGTTTGGAGCTTTTAGTTGGCTGTATTTCTAAAGTTGTTATATATTCTGTTTGACTTTTATACTAGGAACCACACTTGTTAAACACAGTTGCTATTCTAATAATTCCACTGAGATAATTTTACAAGTGTTGGTATGGTTCAAATCCCCTGGGAAAAATAAATATCATGTTAACTTCTTGCCACTCAATATAACTATTTCCACTCCTACACCGTATTTGTACATATCTTCCATTTTGCATCTTGTTCCGTCACTCAGCCCTCTTTCTACCACCTCCCAGGTGTCTTCCTCATGTCCTTCACTCCCTCCTCAGTTAACTTCATCTTCATCCCCTCAGTCACATCTTTCCCATATCCCAGAGTTCACTCTGCTCCACTACTGTACCCAGTGAGAGGGCCCTGGTCTCAGCAGCTTCCTGTCTCACAAAAGACCCCTCTGTTTCCCCCCTCTGTGTTTCCTCCGCTGCCACCCCACCCCCTTCCTCAACACCCCAGTGGTACATTCCCTCCCTCTCCCCTGGTGCATTCCTTATTGACCTCGGCCGGCTGAGGAGTTCCTCTGTCAGCGGGCTCTGTGAGAGTGGAACTGAGCCTTAAGTGATCTGTTGAAGCAGTTTTTAGGCATTGCCATTACAACACACGTTGTGAAGAACTTGCCTTGATGAGCTGTAAGTTGGACCGAACAAGAAAACATTTAACACAGTATATTAACAATAAAACCATCATATATGTAACATAAAATACAAAATGGATTATATGCTAATTCATTTTTTTCAAGTTCATCGCTGAATCTAAAAAAAGCAATTTGTCAAATCACCTGCCAACATGGAGGTGTGTTGGAGAACTGGTTTGGCTAAAATCTCAGTTTAATGTATAGAAACAGAAGGAAAAGAAGATACACTATCTAAACAAATACAGTTTGTAGAAGTTGATCCACTGTGAGTTTCAGTAATTTAATCTGAACAAAGTTTTGTTGGCTTTCTTTCAACAAAATAATCAGTGTTAATGTGCACATTCTTTCAGCCACTTACACCAACTTTGTAGATATTTTACCTATTGTACTCAGATACAATTCTGACCGATTGCTGCACTGATGTCGTAGCTAACGCACTGGCACAAAATCAGTCAGAAACAGCACAGAAATAGACCTTTGGATTTGATACTGTCTGCTGACGTGCCCACATATAATAAAAAGGATGAGTAGGAGGTGGAAAACCCTTCAGATCCCAAATGATTTTCTTCAGTTGGAGTCCTCTGACTGTATTGTAATGCCTCTTATGGCCTCTAATGGCCACTTACCAAATTTTATCAGGGAGGTTGTTTCACAAATGATGGTTAAATGTTAATGTAGCATGTAGAATCATTATTGTTGCTATTATTGCCTGAAGTGTAATATACCTGGTGGGAAGTAAGCTCTTGTGCAGACCTCTGTTTGAGGTTTTAAAAGATAAGGTTTTATCCTGCAGCCCAATCAGACACAAGTGTTTTACATAGCTGTGGTTTAAATTCTGTTTTGACAGAGAGGCTTCGATATGTAAACTGGTATTTGTTCTTTTGTCGCTGCATAAAAAATGTCCGTGTATTAAAACACCCCTACATATATTGTTAGTTTCCCCATCTGACAGACACAGAGGTAACACTGTTACTGAGTTCAGCTCAAATTATACCCAATTAATCTTAAGTAGTATAAAACAGATTATATTTTATTATATAGAAAACATAACAGAAAACATATTTCCTGTGTGTACTCGTATTAAAATCATTTTATATGGAGAATTTTGTTACTTCAGGCTGAGCACTAAAAAATACTTGCATCAGGTGATCTGCTACTGACATTTATTAAAGAGGTATACAGGGCAAATATTATAGACAGTTCTTACTTTTACATTACTGTTACCCTCGTGCCACATGCTATTGACTGCTGCAGCTGCCACCACCCCAACCACCTCCTCATCAGGCATTATGCTGTAGGTATTGTTAACCTTTAACTTTTATTCATGCAGTGTTGTGCTGGGTTATTAGTTATCCGAGCACAAGACTCCCTCTTCTTAATTTTTTATTCAAGTTGTCAGGTTGTTAAGTGTAAGCTAAGTGTGGCTATCTCTTTGTAATTAAATGCTTTTCCTTCACAGTACTGTTGTTATTTAATCAATTCCTCTTGATCAACAGACAAATGCAATACTAATACCTCAGGTCATCTCAGCCTGGAAGAGCCCAGTTAAGCAGCTGGTGTGAAAATGGCCTCCAAGCTCCCGGCTGCTGCTCTGACTCCTCCACAGTTCTTTGTAATGCTCAGCTGGCCCAGGTACAGCAAGGTGTCACTCTACCGGCAAAATGACCCACCTGACCTTCGCCTCGACCTCACAGTGTCCAGCTGACTAGTCTGGGTCACAGCCGGGCTTCGCTGCCCTCTGTCCCTTCACTGTTCAACCAGCTGAATACTTTTAATGCTTCACATACTTGCTGCTTCTCCTCTTTCATCCCTTACAAGAGGAAACCTCAAGAAACCAAGTCAGGCTTGTTTTTTAAGTCTGTCGTCTCTTTCTAAAAATGCTCTCCTGTCTTTCTTAACCCAAACAATACAGGGTATTTTTACAGACAACCACAGCATGTAATGGAGGGAAGAGTTCACATTGGACGGTCTGTAGAAATTAAATTGGAACATTGGAAGTATCCGAGCTGTATGCTTAGTGCTCTTTCCTTTGTGAGGTTTCATGTCCCTTCTGTGTCCACAGTTCAAAGATGAGCAGGTCAGGTGGACTGAAGGGTCAAACTGTCTGTCTGTTAGGGGAGACCCTGTTATGGAGTGGTGTCTGTCCAAGAAGTTCCCTTCCTTTCAGCCCAGTGAATGCTGACACGAGCCTAGTGACTCAAAGTGGAAATACATGTTAATTAACCCAACAAAGTACTAAACAGAGTAGTTTTATTGTTCCAGGTTTTAGCATGGTGGTACACAGTCTTGCTTCCTTTCTGTTGGGTCTCTAGGTATGTGTTACATTATCTTGCATCAGGATTGTTAAAAGTGGCTCTTTGGGCAGAAAACACACCTGGCATTGGTGATTTGTGCACAGAGATGTGAACCCACACATCTTGTAATGTGAGAATGTATTAACTGCCTTAACAAAGTGTGTACTGATGGGGTATGAAGAGGGCAGTTTCATTCGTTAGGTGTGCCAAAGTACAGTTAGTATTAGTTAGTATAAGTCTTATTTCATGGTCCCATGAAATTGTGTGATTGCAATTTCCTTCCTTAGTTTGGTTTTTAAATATGTCAATAAGGCATCTTTAAGAGAGTTAAAAGAAATTTGGATAACAATGGAACATGGAAAGTAGACTCAGTTGTTGAGGATTCTTCATCAGCCCTGTGTTCCTCACACATCAGGTAATATTTATGAGGCATTCATAGTCGAGTCTGTTGATGCTGGTGATGTTGCAGACTGACTACAACCTCCATCCACGTCTCTGACCTGAAGGATTATCTGTAAAAATAAGATAAAAAGACACATTTTCATATATAGTTTAACAATATAACCAGGGGAAAATTCTAACAACACAGAAAAGATGTTTTTCATTTCATGGGAATTTCAGTGCCACCTTTAAACTGAGGTAACCTTTCAGAGGGAAACTCAGCTCTAAACTTCACTGTAGCCTACTGTGTACTGCAGTGACAGCTGTTGAGGTGACTTCATTTGTGGAAAAACTGGCGACTTTGAGGATACAAATATGTTGCTGTGTCAAAGACGCCATGGTCCCACCCTGCGTTTTAGTCAGTAGGTCACTTAGTGATTCTTCTGTCCGTCCATCCATCGAACCACCTTTTTCCTCCCCATCTCAGTTTCTTTCTGGAATCACGAGTAAATACTGTTTGATCCCTCCTCCCTCCCTTTTGCTCTCTCTCTCGCTTTCTCCCTCCCCTCACCTCTGTCCTTTCTCTCATTCTTTATCAATGGCCCTCATTCATTCCCTCTCACCCTCTGCATGCCTGTGTGCCCCCCACCACCAGCTCTCTGCCCACCCATCCTACCCCCTCCCCTCCACTCTCTCTCTCTCTATTCATTCCTGTGATTTTTCCTGCCTGTACCTTTCCATGGCCCTAACATCCCCTCCCAGGCAGCAGTTTCCTCAAACCTCCATTCGAATCCTATCTCTCCCCTTCATCTTTGGCTAAGTTTCATTTTGGGGATTTTGGCATTTAGATGCAGATCTAGATGTGGTTATTTCAGGCTTAAGCAATATTCAGTCGCATTTATGAGAAAAAAATTAATTGCCAGTACTTGTCGGTATACGTTTTACAATTCCAGGTAAGATATGCATGTTAGATGTGATTTTTTTTTTTTACTGCTACTGCCTCTGTGTAGCACAATGAGGCTTTTAGTATGGTGGATTTATATATTGGACAAATTCATAAACTGTACTTGAAATCTGCTCCTCACCTATATACTGAAATAATTATTTTTTTGGCTCAGTATAGCGTATTTTCTTTTCTGGTTCATGCTATATCACCAGTCCTTCTAATAGCCTTTTATTAGTACAGCCATTATGCGCCATCTGGGCAAATTACCTTCTAACAGTGAGTAATTGTGCTAAATTGAGCAACAATTGAGTTCACCTATCGCTATATTTAACTCAAAGGGTAAGGCAGCTGCCTTCAAACTCCCAAAAAAGAATTGCTAAGTGTTGAAAGCCACAATTAAACGAGTATGCAAGAGAAATGCTGAGAATGAGAGGTAAGGGAACACACACATTGTATTTTTAACTAAATTCAGTTGATCAAATATCAAAAGACTCGCAATACTGTGTGCTCATATATAAACTCTGTCTCTCAACCACAGACTGTTATACATCAGTTGGCACGCAAACTTCAGAGCTCCTGAACACATACCCCACACAGAAAAACACACCCACTTAGGTGTACCCTTGCTGTACCTCCCCCTCCCCTGCTCTGCCCCTTCGTCACCCCTTGTCCTCCCTCTTCCTCCTCTACTGCCTATTTCGAGGTATGTGGTTAGCTGGGTGTGTTCAGCGACCAGATTCAAGATCATTGACCCATTCTCTGTATGAATTCCCTTTTTTACCTGGCTTCGCACACCTCCAGCAGCTTCACCGGGCAAAGAGGAGTGTGTAGTTATCACACACAGATACGCACACTCTTTGACCCCACTGTTAGTGCCGAGAGTATCAGTCCACTCCCTTTCTCCGTTTCCTCCCAGGCGAGCCCCTGCTCTGATCTATTTCTGTGTTTTGTGGCTAGCAGGGTGTGTGTGCGTTTGCGGCCCTGCCCAGTAAAATACAGACTTTTCAAGGAAGTCAGCAATATAATATGGCCGCTTTATTGTAATTACAAGGTTCTCCTTTTGGAAATAGCGCACAGAGAGAGAGAGCTGCCCACAGGCACTTGCTGAGTCTGTCTCCAAGAGTTAATGCCATCTTTTGCCATCCTCCAGCAGGCACCTTTGTATCGGTCTCATCCATTCTTGTCTTCCTTGCTTGCATTGACCCAGATAATGCCACACCAGGCAGCTCTTTCAGCTGGGTACTAGTCATCCTTTGACATTACACCCAGTTAAGATTCCAGTGCCATCTGACTGGAGTGTCAGAAGTCAGTTATGTGGGTGGTCTCATCTGATGGAGCTTTCCTTTAAGGAAATCTTGTGGTCTCTGGGTTCTTATAACCCTTAAATTACTGCCCAGCAAATTATAAGGCTTTATTAATTCAAATATGGCTGACATTGGAACTTAATTGTGTAATTAAGGGGTTCACATTGACCTGTTACACAGATTTTCTTCTGGACTAGACAAGCGGAAGCACCTGCCTTTTGATGTCTTTTGGAATTTGTGGTACCTCCATAATATGGATGCTCAGCAGATTATACTGTTGCTAAGGCAGGGTTGCTTTATGCTGCATTTGGTTAAGGGTGTGGGCACTTAGGGTAAAACACATTGGATACTAAAACTGCACTAGACAAGCCACATTTTTAAATGCTGTAACAGCAAAATAATAATGATATACCTTGACCATATTAAACCAAAAAATAAGGGGACTCTGTGGCAGTGTAAACTTTTAATTTATTATAAAATTACTTTAATTTTACTAGTAGAATTACAGAAATAAGGGATCTAAACCAAACTTGAGCCATTAAAGGCATGTTACAAGACTAGGCAGCATTTGATGCCCACCAGGCACTCTCCAATACAGGTCTCACTGTCGCCCTGGGGTCACACTACGCAGGTCTGTTCTGTGATAATCTGTCACTGTTTTTACATCCATAGTTCCAGGTTTTGATGTTACTGGTACTTAAAAATGCAACAACCTTTCTAATATATAGAGCTGTAGGGAAAAAAACTAACTTTTATTAAACAGTTGGGTCAGCACATGCACAGCTATATTAGTTACTGTAAATACAAATGAAAAGATGCTGGAAGAGGATTACTGTATGGCTTTTTATTATGACTTGGTTCCTGCTGTTTGTGTTTTATGTTTCCATCAGCTTGCTCTCTAAACATCAAACATCCACTTGTAAACTGAATCTTCATCAAGTCCTGTCAGCTGCAGGGTCAAAGCAGATAGAAGCAGGCCTCAGGATCAGATTGAGTAGGCAAGTAGGCACCTGCTACAGCAACTTTTGTGAAGCTGCTTCAATATAAAGACACACATACAGTCTTAGTTTGGATGTCAGAAGAAAGAGGAGTGGATGAGAGCAAAGAAGATGCTGAGATTATGCAGAAAGAAACAAAAGTAAAATATCTTTACGTACATGAATAACACATTTCATATCTTCTCTACATATAAAGTAATTGAATCATAGCCAAGTGGCTTTATTTTCAAATCTGACCTGTATGACCATATTTTACACTTTCATTGCATTATTTTCCATCCAATACCTATCGAGTGATCGAGGTGCTTATGGTCAATATTTGTAAATCAAGTGTGATATCGCAGATACAGCTGGTCCAAATTAAATGAGACTTGAAAGGTAGAACACTTTGGAACTGCCACTTCAGTGGTTTGACAATATTACAGTTGGCTTAATGAGAATTGGGCACCAAAACATTCTCTCTTGAAGCAGAAAGATTCACTGCACCTGCTCTTGGTCTATGTAGGGCAAACTGGCCAAATTTAACAATAATATTAAATTATATTCCAAAAGCACAATGAGACACAAGGGGCTTTAATAAAAACCCAAATATGATCAAAACAAAACAAAGGTAAACACAATTAAGTACATTCAATACATTAAAGAAATATGACAAGATAAAATAAATATTTGGTATAAACACTTTAAGGAAAAGCAAAGAGAAAAAGATTTTGTTGAAACGTATGGACAGATTTATATTCCTACCTTTGAATGAAAATCTTATTTACCAAAGATAGCCATTAAAGAACTGATTCTAATTGATACGTAATATGTAATAAGTTCAAAAATGTAATTAAATTCACACACACACACATACACATACATACACAGACAGATACACCAATACCACCACAGTTTATGGGAACTAAAGCAGTGATTGATCCTTGACATTTTGGCCATACCACCACTTTCTGTCTCATCTCTGATAAAACCATAGATGCAACAAAAGTGTCTATTACCATCCCTGAATATGAATACTCAAGTTTAAGTGAATAAATATTGTACATACACATGTGCAAAGTCGAGCACAAACACATACCACAGATGTCTCTTGGGGTGTCTCTTTTTATGTCTTGTGGCATCTACTTTCAGAGCACAAGGAGGCCAGAACCAAACAGTCTGTAACCCAAAAACACTCGTTCCACTGTGTCCAGGAAGCCAAAATAAAAACCCAGAGCTGCCGCAGTGAGGGAGCGTTTCCTGGACTTTCTGATTTAGTATGAATAATCCTGCAGTGAAAATAACATCTCAGTGAAGCTACAGTGTGTACAAAAGGAGGAAAATAACTCCAAACTAAACATTCAGGTAATAAATTTGGGGTTGATATTGATTATACTTTATTGCATTAAATGATCCAGTATCTGGTTTCTTATTTTTTTCTTTCTGATCTTTTCAGAGTTTTTTTTGCTGTTCAGTTCACCTTTTTATGTTTTTTCTTTAACATCTGAGAACACGAAATGCTATACTTTCCTTTTGGTTTCCATATTGTAATATATAGGTATAAAAATGTCCCTAGCCCGGTTTTCCCTATGATTCCTGATGGATAATTGCTGGATGCAGGAGCCTAGTTGATGGTTTCAGAGAATGATCACACAGCGGTCCGCTCCTTCTCATTCTACATACATCAAAGCTGACCCCTGTAGTTTCTTATGAAAAGGCAGAACAATTTTCTTATTTTGGCAGCTTTGTACGCAAACCCATAGACAGTACATTACCGCTGAATTTAAGCTAAAACATGGCCCTCGTACTTTAAGCGTATCCCTTTTCTGTTTGTCTGGAATTTAGTGTTCAGTGGGCATGTATTCTGGGGAAAAAGATAGTTTCGCCAGGCATCTTAAGAGCCCATGGGTCCAAAAACATCACACAGCGTAAAAGAAAAGTAGTTGGCACTGGCAGAAACCTGGTGAGTATCCACACCAAGGTCTATGGTATATACAGTAGGTCAAGCAGTGTAAATGATTTAAGCTATCAGTGGGCTGAGCCTTAAATTTGAGAATATTTACAGCAACAAATTACAAACGTTTAATGTTTCACAAAAGATTTCCTTCTAGTTAAGGTAGCAAAATGTCCAAAACAGTAGACACTAAAAGTCACCACTAACAGTCTAACTAATAAGACAATAAGCAGCTCTTTAAGATAAATATCCAATGCTAAGGAAACCATAGAATATGTTTGACTTTAAATGATGACTTAATTTATAAAAAAAATAAGATTAAACAGTTAAGTGAATAATATAAAGTATTTCCTTTTTTAAAGAAAGTTCTTGTGAAACTTGATAAACACGCATCCACAGGTCTGAATTTGCTTGATCAAACGGATATAAGCAGCTGCATTTATCCTGTCCTGCCACTGTTATCAGATTAATGCAAATTTTATCAACCTGATGGATTTTTCTCACTTTTATTTACAATAATGGGTTATAATGATAAAGCCAGTCTCCCCTGTCAGACATTTACCATCCTCCTCACTGCTACATTCAATAACAACGACAGCATTGCTGCACTGGCACAAATGTTTAGTTTTTAATGTATACTTATAGCAGGTTTGTGTTTAGTCTGCTGCCATAGTTTACCTCTTATCTACACTGTAAGTGAGGTCCTTCTTCTGCTTTTTCTCCTGGTGGGTCTGACTTGCAGTGTATTCAGAATAAGTAAGATACAAGATAGGTATGATGAAGATATGAAGTTTGATCAGTTTTGGCCATGATACTGGCGATGCATTTAAAATTATTTTTTTATTTTTTTATTGTTAGTATATTTATTTAAGTTTATGTTTTCCACCATGGGGTTGTGCTTATAACCGGTCAACAAGCATATATAATAATACCTTGATGTATAGTATAGTATACTAGGATGGTGTCAGGCTAACATAAATAATACCTTCACATACACAATGTTAATTAAAATAACTAGTCTAGTTCTTTAATAGTTATAAGAGTTCTAATAAACTACTAATTTGATTTCTACAAAATAAGATAACTGTTTGACATGTAGGTCCATTAGGCACACATTACTGTGTTTAACTGATCAAGTCTGTTTTTCCACCAATCTTAGTTAAGTCATTTGAACTTCACACTACTTACCCTATCAAAACTAAGGGATACTAGGAAATTCATTTTCAGTACTTCTAAATCTTTGGGGATTTATTAAACTTTTTACTGTGTTTGCTTTTATTTTTTATTTTTTGTATTGCTGCTGAGCCCTTACAAAGAATGATAGTAAGGGCCGTTAACATAGAAATACCACAGAATGCAAACATATCCCACTCCTTATCCCCTCAGAGAAATCAGACAGACATGGGGAAGAAATGAAGGGTACTGAGAAAGAGTGAGTGGTATAGAGCATCAAGGGATAATTATGGTTAATTACTGCTTTCTGGATGTGGAGTCTGCATTCAAAGAAAGTGACTAACCATGGGCTGTGTGAGTGCAGAAACATTTACAAGGCAGACAGGGGGTAGCTTTGAAATATAGAAGATGCTGATGGGTGTTTATAACAGGTAGGGATATAAAAGCAACTTTGAAATTATGAAAGGAATGTCTCTTTGAGATTACTACTAAAGTTGGTTTAAAGTTTATGTCCCAGAGGTTTCACATTTTGTCAGTGGAAAATAGACACTAAACTTGGAAAGGAATGTGGTGTTTATATTGTTTTGGATTTTCACCTATTCTCTTACAGATATCACAAAAGCACATATAGTACATACATACAGTGTTATTACTGTATAATACAATTTAATACAATAGCTTTACAGTAAATGTTTTGTTATTGGTAATTTTGAACTAAAAAGCAGTATCTCTTAACTAAAAAGGATTTCTGCTTTCATATGAGATTTCTGAAATAGATACAGTATTTTAATTTATCTAATTTCATTTCACTTCACTAATATCAAATAATCTTGAAATGTATCATCATTTCTTGTAACTAAGTAATAATTTCCTGGTGTATTGCCAGCTGGGCAGCAGGTGAAGGCAGGGTCTTGGCCAGTCAGATCTAAACCCAAGTGGTGCTTTAGACTTAATGGGTTGGAAGGTTGTTGTTGGTGACTGAAGCTGCTTGGCAACCACAAGTTCATTACACACTGCACACTGATTTACAAATTATGTTTACTCATGTCTGTTTTTCTTAGGCCTTTCATCTCCCTCTTCCTCTCTATCTGTCCTCTTCCTCTCTCTCCCTTCCAGTCTGTCTCTCTCTTTCTGCGCACCTGAGCTGATGGTGCAAAACAAGGCCACGTGGGACTGACCAATCAGAACCATAGGAGCCCTCCAAGGGTCGCGTGAAAGGGGCGTGGTGAGGAGCGCGGACAGAAGTCTGATTGGCTGTCTGGACGCTCAGTCTTCTGTGCTGGCTCAGCGCGGTGAGTGGTCCTGCTGTCTTATCTACCGTTGACCTGCAGGTTTCTTATGGCTTATAAAGCCAGAGTTTTCATGCCACAGATGCAAAAATAATAAGGTAAAGAGAAATACACTGTTTTGTTGTTATTGGGATTTTTAGAGAAAATCAGTGACAGAAAATGTTTAAACTGCTGCCATGAATCCAGTGAGCAATATTAAACCACTAACTCACAGCTGAAAAGAAAGACGCCATTGTTGTGTGTGTGTGAGGTGAAATATTTGTATAGGCCTAACATTAAAAACGTTCAATTCACACTCTCAGACACTTCTCCGTACACGTAGATCTACTTGCGCCTAGGGCGCAATTACGCACGCCCTCTCTCTTCCCCTTTGCCATTTACTCTCTCTCTCTCTCTCTCTCTCTCTCTCTCTCTCTCTCTCTCTCTCTCTCTCTCCACACAC